>JANAVB010034417.1:76592206-76802206 GCA_029216955.1 Iris pallida
GAAGGCTGGATGGAAAATACCTGAAGCTCTATTCTCTTTGGGAGATGCTCTAATCAAGGGAACTCTCGAGTGTTAGAGATTTCCGAGAACTGGGATTTCTCTTTGGACGGGGGAGTCAATCCATATTCCTTTTATGGAACGCCATTATCCCCTTATCGTGGTTCAACATGGTGCTGTTGAACAGGAAGATGGTGTGCAACTAACCACTACTCAATCAGGGAGTTGATGGCCGAATCCATTACAATCCGAATATGCGGTCAGCGTACCCAGGTAAGGACCCGTCCCTCGGTATATGATGGGTCTGGCCGGGCTCCTTCATGAATGAATACGGTCCCAACTCTATTTGCTCAGGCTGACACCTTCTTGAATCGGCTTGTCCGTAAGAAGTCCTATCCTGTTGGTAGGATAGCATTGCCGAACTGGATAAACCTATTTCTATGGGTCCAGTTGACCACTGGGTCCTGCAGAACTAAGGAACACTCTTGCGTGAGGTGGGACTTTATCATGCTGTTCGAGGGACTTGTCACGGGCTCCCTATTAATAAGTCGCTGTTCATGGCGCTCTTGGAGATGTATAGCCGGCGAATGGGGACATTCTTCTCACCAGTAGGGGAGCTGGGGCTTGCTCTTCATGAGATGTATACTGTCTCTAAACTCCCCTGGGGAAATAAGCCTTTCGAGGTGTATACCCCTTCGAATGAGGAGTTTGAGGACTTGGACCGACGATTCCCAGGTTTCGTTGCAGTATACCGGGAGTTGCTGTGCCACCATAGTGCTTGTCACCAGATGGCCATAAAGACAGCGGATAGCTCCGAAGGGATCGCTCCCCACACCACATCATGGATTAGTTACCTTTTCAAAATTAACCCTTCTGGTGGAGTTACTCCTCGAACCCCTAAAACGCACGTGGAGGTGAAGGATTTGATGTCAGGCGTCAAGAAGTCGCGGTCCAGGAGTAACATATTTGGGAGTCAAACTGACTCTCTCAGCTACTTTTACTATGGGACCACGCAGATGTCAGAGAAGGCGCTTCTGGCTGGCTTTTGATGATATGGTTACGGAATTGCGTCGTCACGGGAGGAGCAGGTTCCATCGAGAGGATCGGTCGCCATTTATTCTTCCTGCCGTTAAACTGGTGTTCGGAGTTAGGCTGGCCCTTCTTCCCGCCATGGTGTGCAGCATCCACCACGGTCTTCGGACCTTCTCATCCAAAGTTGTTGCGCGTAAGAAGACCTTGGATTTTGAGCGCGTAGAATTGCCTTTCCATTACTTGATGGTGTGGTTGGCGATGTATTACAAGTCTTTGCTGGGACCCGGGATAGCGGAAGATGCTACGGATGAAGATGCTTTCCTCTTCAAATGCCATCGCCAGTCTTGGGAATACAATACTATGCCGGCTTGTCGGAGGGCGCTGGCGAGGGTAGATGGGTGTCACCTTTTTGTATCTGTTCCTCCTTTTTCTGATGAAGATGTGAGTAAGGTACACCTTGATGGTACTGGACCTCCTCACTTTCTATCTCCGGATATGCTCACCTGGTTGCGTAACATCCGTCCTGCTCATTTGGTTTATCGCAACCGCGATAGGGTGTACCTGGAGCCTTACCTACCTAGTAGGTTTTCTCGGCAGTTCGGTTATAGCCAGTTATTCCTTGATCATCCCAATCCTGGTTTGGGCTTCGAAGGTAGTGTTCTTGATGGCGTCAGGGCATGGAATTATTATGATGCTTATCATACTCGAGCCAGCTTCTCGGTCCCTGATGCTCAGACGCCAAGGGAAATTTTATACGTGGCTGCTTTGTATCATGTCATGGCGAACAAGCCTCCTATTAATTTCGATCCGAGTACCAGTTTTATCGTGGGTACAGGCTTAGAGGAGAAGCCAAAGGGGGCTAAGTCCAGAAAGCAACTAGCGCTTCAGACTCCTCTCCCTGAATCAGAACCTTCCGAGTCGGCTGGGGAGGAAGATGACAGCGAAGATTCTCTTTTTGATGGAGGCGAAGAAGTAGCAGATCAACCGCTTCCCATCCCTGATGAACCGGCGGAGGGCCCATTGCTTTCTACAGAAGATGGAAGAGTGAGGGAAGAACAGCTTCCGGCTGTGTCTGGTTCCTCACGTAAGCGAGTCAGGCACGAATCTTCTGGCAGTAGAGCGACCTTTTCCGTGAAGAGAGCTGCCGTTAAGTCTCGTGGATCGCTTATTACCGAAAGGGATGACGGTACCGATGCTACTCCGGAGGTAAGGCTAAATTGGATTTATTTCTTTGTTGTAGTTCCCTTTCCTCTCGCAGATATGATTTAATCACTTTTCTTTGTAGGCGTCCGACGGACCGGGGTCTTCTGAACCATCTACTGCCTCCGAGGTTGATCCCGCCCTTGCTGCCTTAACCAGCGATATGTGCGCCACGGTTCCTCTGGGCCCGCCCCCGCGGTCGTTGAGCTTCAGCGAGACGACACCGTTCTCAGTACCTCTTCTCCCGGGGATGACTCTCTGATTCCTGATTCGGAGGCTATTGGTGAGGAGGCTGTGGTGGCTGTAAGCGAACCTCAGCCTCCATACTCCTCCATTGGTAAGATAGGCCATATATTGACTACCGAAGGGGCTTATTTGCTCTATCAACATATCCTTCGGGTCAAGTCGATTCATGGTTGCCTTGGCCCTGCAGGTCCTGACCTTTTACCTCCCGCCGCGGATGTTCTCGGGGAGAGTTCGGTCGGCCATTATCCGGACGAAAGGAATGTTTCTTCTCCTCTCTCTCATGTTGAAGAGCCTCCTGCCGTCTCCGGGCAGACGGGGAGGGAGTTGGCAATGGTTTCCGTCTCGTCTTCCGCTGTTGACACGGCTCCGGAAGTCGACTTCTCGACCTTGTCGAGCATCCAAATCCTGCGGGCTGCTGAAGAGGAGTTGGCCGCTGTTCAAGCGTCTTACCGCACGAAGTTGGTTTCTCTTGTGGCCGAAGTGGCAGATTCTGTTGCATCTTCTTCCATGCTGCCGGCCACACTCCCGTTGACACCGGCCTCCTCGAAGGCTTTGAACGAGGTGACGCAGGATGTGGTTGATAGCTTCTACCGTCACTTAGGGAGGGGTGTCGACGCTGCTGTAGAACGGGGAATCCCTTTCACTATGTCTTTGAAGGGTGCTCGGGGCCAGATTGACACTTTGAAGGACCTTCCTGGCGGGATGGGGTTAGCCGCGCTCCTGGAGCCCAAGTTGACAGAGGCTGATCGACTTGTGACCCAACTACTGGCAACACGGCAGGCTGGCTTGCCTGCTGCAATTGAACGGGAGCGGGGTCGCCTCGTTGCTGCTCGGGACAAGATCAAGCTCACTCGGATGCTGCCGCGCCAGCTGTGCGGGAAGACCTTGACAAGCTCTCTGCTTCATATGCACATCTGGGTCGTCGAAGTCAGGCTTGTAGGGCTCGTGAAGAGTCTGCTTCTCGTGGAGTAGCGGCCACACGGGATCGGATTCTTGCACTCCAACAGGAGTTGGCCTTCCTAGAGTTAGAGCGGGAATCTGCTCGTGCAGAGCAGGAGTCGATTGCTCGGGAGGCCGAGCGGGTTTCCCGATCCTCTGCTACCTTGGAGCGGTCTTTTAAGGAGTTTGAGGACAACTGGCGAGCCTATGCTCATCTGGAGGACCCGGCGGTGCTGAATCAGGAGGCAGAGCGTCGAGCCAAACAGAGTTTTGAGCGGTCGGTCGCCTTGATAAAGGACCGCCTCACGGTGTTATGTGCCCCGGAGCAGTGATCCACCATCTGTCCTCTTCTGCTTCTCTTTTTGTTTTTCTTTCATATGTGTATATTTTTATTTGTAAGGGATGTGATCCCCACTGATGTAGCTCTTTTGAACTTTGAAATAAATGAGCATGTTTCAACTCATCTTCTCTTCTTGTTCTTGTGGTGTTCATGGAATTGGACGTGCTGGGGGATTATTTGTGGACTTGTTACCCTGGGTGTACCTAGGTTTTAAGTACGGATAACAAGTTTGATTAGGACGTTTTGGGGCAGCCATGGCAAAGTGGTCATGGATGTTCTTGGGGTTGGGAAAAGGAGTGCCATAGAGCAACTGGGCTCCTGGGGCACGGAAGAATGGCGGGTTTATGCTAAGGGGCTTAGCGAGGGATATTTGTGGACCTACTATCCTTGGCGTACCCTGGTTCAGGGTATGGATAATAAGGTGGAAGGAAGCCAGTCATATTTGCTCCGAGATTATGAGGACGTAGCAAACATGAGGGTTTTACCGTGGAATCTTCCTACTCAGAGGTAATGAGAACATGGTAGGGGGAGACTTCACGGAAGACTTTTCTATAATCAATAGTGGTCAACAGAGGACGTTTGTGGTCCACAGAGGACATTTGTGGTCAACAGAGGACATTTGTGGTCAACAGAGGACGTTTGTGGTCAACAGGGGACATTTGTGGTCAACAGAGGACATTTGTGGACCTATTATCCTTGTCGCACTCCGGTTGTGGGTACAGATAATAGGTTGAAAGGGAACCAACATACTTGCTCAGAGGTAATGTGGACATGGCAAATATGGTGATTTCTTCGACGGAGCCTTCCCACTCAGAGGTAATGAGGACATGGCAGGAGTGGGCTCAATGAAGAAGGGGTGCATAGAACTACTCAGAGGTAGGAGGACATGGAAGTTCTATGCGAGGGGGCGGTTTGTTTTTGGTGGAAGTGAAAACGACTCAGAGGTAATGAGGACATGGTCGTTTCGGAAATTAGTGGATCGATTACCCTTTTTGTGCACTGGGAGCGCGGGTAGTGGATCATGAGGGAGGATCTCTTTCAGGAAGAAAGTTCAGAGGTATGATTATACGTGACTTACTATCTGAGAGAGTGACCGGAATATAAGTACATAATTTGGATTTTCTAGAATATTAAGGAGATGAGAATTCAGTGGCACCAGCGGGTGTATGGCTCGGTAATCTGAAATGTTGTGGATGTGGGTTCAGTGGTATCAATGGATACATGACTCGATAATTTGGAAAATGGTGGGTGCGAGTTCAGGGGTACTAAGAGGGTACATGACTCGATAATTTGGAAAATGTTGTCTAATCATAGTATTTCTTTAGAAACTTGCCGTTGACGGGCAACATAAGCAAGTCCCCATTCTGCTTGGCGAGGCGGTAGGCGCCGTTGGAGAACACGGCCTCGATGACAAATGGACCTTCCCATTTTGGCTGGAACTTGCCTGCGGTCTTGTGAGTCATGACCATTGGTCTCCGGACTGCCAGAACGAGATCGTCCACTTGGAATGTTCTGATTTTGACCTTCTTGTTGAAGGCTCCTGAGATACGTGCTTGGTATAGCTCGATCCTTTGCTGGGCTAGGAGGCGCTTTTCGTCTAAGGCCTCCAACTCTTGTAATCGGCGTCGATAGTTATCATCCGTTGTCAATTGATAAGTGAGGGCGACGCGGAGTGAGGGAGTCTGAGTTTCCAGTGGGAGGACTGCCTCACTCCCGTGTACTAAAGAGAATAGTGTATTCCCAGTAGCTATTCGAACCGTGGTACGATAAGCCCATAAGCATTTGCCGAGCTTCTCGTTCCAGTCGCATTTGTTGGAGGAGACAAACTTCTTGAGGAGTTTGATGATTATTTTATTGAATGCCTCTGCCAACCCGTTTGCTGCCGGGTTATATGGTGTCGAAGCGACATTCTGAATGCGGTGTTTGTCGCAGAATCGATAGAATGCATGGCTTGCAAACTGCGGACCATTATCATGGATGATCCTCTACGACAGTCCGAAGCGGTAGATGACGTGATGCTTAAGGAAGCTGATCACGTTTGAAGTCTTAACTTCTGCGAGTGGGACGGCTTCCGCCCATTTGGAGAAGTAGTCGGTGATCGCAAGTATGAAGCGATGTCCTCGGGAGGAAGGTGGGGTGATTGGACCAATGATATCCATTCCCCATGCTTCGAATGGCCAGGATGCCACCGTTGGATGTAGAAACTCGGATGGTTGGTGAATGAAGTCCGCGTGGACTTGGCAAGCCTTGCATTTTCTTGCATAGTCTATTGCATCTGCCACCATCGTGGGCCAGTAGTAGCCCATACGGCGAAGGCGGTCCTGTAGCTTAGGGCCAGGCTGATGGGCCCCACAGACACCGTCGTGAGCTTCTCGTACAGCTTCTTTGGCTTCTGCGTTTGACAAGCACCGGAGTAATAATCCGTCGTAGGATCGTCGGTACAGCATCTTTGTCTCTGTGTCGTAGAAGAATCTGAGAGAACGCCGTCTGATGGAGGTGGCTTTCCTTGGATTCTCCGGGAGGATATCGTATACGACGAACAATGAATGGCTGTCTCCAGTCTGGTGTTTCGTCGACCGTCTGGGCGGAATAGCTCGCCACGAATTGAATATTGTTCTTGGGACAGACCAGTTCGTGGCCTATCACCTCAACCGAGTGATGCGCTTAGTTCGGCACTGCTAAGGAAGCGGCAAGGCCTGTTAGGGCATCGGCTTCGATATTTTGAAGTCTGGGGACGTGTTCGATGAAGAATCCCTCGAATGAGGAGATAATGTTGATTGCTATTTGGTGGTAGGGGATCATGTCTTCATGGCGGACTTCGTACGACCCCCGAATCTGATTGACGATTAATTGTGAATCGCCGTATGCTTCGAGATATTCTACACCCAGCTCCTTTGCGAGTTGGAGGCCAATAATCAAAGCGTTGTACTCGGCCACATTATTGGAACAGGGTTCCATGAGAGAGTAGGCGCGATTGATCACTAGCCCGGTAGGAGAGATCAATACTACTCCGACCCCGACGACGATATTTTCCTTGGGTCCGGTTCTTGAAGCGCCATCGAAGAACATCCTCCATATGTTGTCGTGGGTGGTTGTATTAGAATCGGCGACCTCATCTGGGATTTCCTCGTATATTCTGGATGACCCCGATCCTGGATGGGCCGCCAAAAAGTCTGCCAGGGCTTGGCCTTTGACAGCCTTCTGTGGGACGAAGATCATATGATATGGGGATAGCAGTATTGCCCAGGTAGCGAGGCGAGAGTTGAGCGCCCCTGGTTTAGTCATGTGGACCCTGAGGGGATTTACCCGTGAGATCACATGTATGGTTTGTCCTGTAACATAATGCCGCGTCTTTTGAATGGCGAATACCAAGGCGAGGCATTCTTTCTCCACGGCAGTGTATCGATGTTCGGGCCCGACCATCATTCGGCTGAGGTAGTATATAGCCTGTTCGTGTCCTGCGTCGTTTTTTGTGCCAGCAGGGCACCGAGGGAGTGTTCTATTGCTCGTACATAGAGCAAGAATGGTTTTCCAGGGACCGGGGCCACCAGGACTGGAGGATTTGACAAATATTCTTTGATGTCGTCGAAAGCGCGTTGGCATTCTTCGTCCCATACGAATGAGACTCCCTTCTTCATGAGGTGTGTGAACGGCCGGCATCGTCCGGAGAGATTGGAAATGAACCTTCTGATATAGGCTAGCCTCCCTTGGAGGCCTCTAAGTTCGCAGAGATTTTTTGGGGGACCCATCTCCATTATTGCCTTGGTTTTCTCAGGGTCTACATGGATACCCCGTGCAGTGATGATAAAACCTAAGAACTTCCCGCTGGATACGCCCAAGAACGACTTTGTAGGGTTCATCTTCAGGTTATGGGCCCGTATCAGGTCGAATACCGTTCTCAGATCTTGCAGATGATCCTCCTTACGGCGACTCTTGACAGCGATGTCGTCGACGTAGCATTCTACTGTTTTGTGCAAATGTTCTCTGAAAATGATACTCATAGCCCGCTGATATGTGGCACCAGCGTTCTTTAGACCGAATGGCATGACTGTGTAACAGTATATGCCGATCGGTGTTCTAAATGATGTGTGCTTCTCATCGTCGGGGGACATCTTGATTTGATTGTATCCCGAGAATCCATCTATGAATGACATACGTTCGAAGCCGCATGTGTTGTCAATCATGATGTCCGTGATCGGGAGGGGAAATTCGTCTTTCGGACATGCCTCATTTAGATTACGGAAGTCGATGCAGATTCGGATCTTCCCATTCTTTTTAAGGACCGGGACTATATTGGCGACCCAGTCAGGATGTTGCTCCTCACGGATGAAGCCGCTGGCTATTAGCTTGTTGACTTCGGCTTCGATCGCGTCCATGACGCCCGGGCGGAAGCGTCGTTGCTGCTGCTTGACTGGCTTTGCATCCGGCCGTATATTAAGTTTATGGAGAGCAATATCGGGATCTAATCCCGGCATGTCTTCGTAACTCCATGCAAATACGTCAATGTATTCTCTGATGAGTTCCAGCAGTGATTCTCGTTCCTCGTCTGCTAGGCTTTTACTGACAAAGATTGGCTTTGGAGAGGATTCGGTGCCGAGGTTGACCTGCATAACTTCATCCTCTGTGGGAGGTTCTCTTAGCTCGAACCGCTTTTCCCATTGTGCGTCTAACTGTTGGGCCCACGGCTCAAGCTCGAGGATTTTAGGAATGTCCTCGTCTTCTTCGTAAGCGTCGGCAAATGCCATGTTGACTGATAGGACTTGTCTAAATATGTCCCCAATGCTTGTGCCTGAGTCGGAAGTTGGTGACCCGGTTGAGTGTAACTGCCAATCACATTCTTCATCTGAACTCTCTGGAGTCGTTGTGGGAGTTACATACCCTAGTCCACATCGAGTTTTGCTATAGTAGTCCCGTGGTTTACCAGACGGTACTGGGGGCTTCAAAGGTAGTCGCCGTCCGGTACCGTAATTCAAACCTGGTGTAGTTTCTAGATCATATCCTTGTTTCTGCATGAGGTATTTGGACTGGGGACTATAAAGGTATAGAGGCAATCTCCCGGCATCTGACCCAAGATCGACTTCTTTTATGGTGAAGGGGTACGGATCGTCTTTCCGGCCGAAGATAATCGGGTGGTCCCCTCCCTCGACTATTCGGTAAGTGTCTTCTGCCGGAGTAAGCTGGATTGTGGTATATACATTTGTCACTTGTGTGTGTAGATGAGTGCCTATACCGTGGTCCATAGCATACATTGTACATAGCTTGTTGAGCTCGATGTAATTCAAAGATAGCCCTTGATTGATAAAATAAGGTATCTTCTCGAGAGGGATTACATCATCCGCGGAAGAGGTATCGGAGTGGGCAGCCACATACTTGGCTAATTCTGGTTCTTCTTCGGCCACCCCCTGTATAAATGAAGACTGAAAGAGCGACCTAGTCAGCTTGATCTTCAGAGGCTTGACCGACGGAGCAGGTCGTGGAGTTGTTGGTAGACTAGCAACCCCCAGCTTGGCATCTGACGTGGGATGAGGAGTGGCTGGTTCGCTGGAAGTGTCAGACCTCGCGTCGGGGTGACGGCCCTTTTTAGGAAGACGTATCGTGAGTGGTCTGTCGGAGGGATTGAGTTTCTCCGCTTGGATCTGACCGACTCTCAGTAGTCTGATGGTAAAAGGCCCTGGTGTGGGTCTCAGCACTTGGCCAGACCTCGGCAGCCGGATTCTCATCTGCTCTTCTTGCGCCGATAGACTGATTGTGTCCTTACGCAGAGTAGCCGTAAGGGGTGCAGAACTGCCCGGTTTGCGAGCCTGGAGGTGGATCGTCAGGGGTTCTTCTGATCTTGTGGTTGTCTTGGTGTGAGCTTGCACCTCCTCTTCGACCAGATGCTTCTTTGATTTTTCGTACAGACAGGAGTCTGAGTAATAAGATTCGACCCCCTTGAAGGGATCGATATCAGCAAACTCTGTCATCACGAAGCCGTGCTTATCGACATATTTGAAGCACTGGTGTAGCGTGGAAGGCACGATCATGTAATCGTGTATCCAAGGCCGCCCTAGAAGGATATTGTAAGAAGTGTCGGCATCTATGACGTAGCAGGTGACTTCTGATTGGAGATCGCCAATCTGACATTTTAAGCGAATCTTCCCTATTGGGTAGCTCCTGCCCGAATTGAAACCGCTAATAGCGGTGCTTGTAGGCGTCAGGCGATGCATTGGAATGCGAAGATGATGTAGCAGACCCTTCGGAATGATGCTTATGGAGGACCCAGGATCAATGTGCATTCGGTCCACCTTTACGTCGCCGATGTAACCAGTGTAGTACACTGGACGATCGTGCAGGTTGGTTTTGATGAGCATATCCTGCGGAGAGAAGACGATATTGGGTATTGCACCTGTACACGCACTATCTTGGAGATCTGTAGGCTGATTATCTCCCGTGAGGTTGACCTGAGCCAAGTATGCGTCGGCATTTTGGAGCGCCTCACTTAGAGCCGTGCGGACATCCTTCGAGAGCCTCAGGAGTTCATATAAAGATAATTTGGCCGGTGTATTGGCCAATTGAGCCAAGATGTCGAAGTTGTAGGGTCTTTCCAGCCCCTGAGGTGTCTCCTTTCGGAGGGATTTGTCGAAGCGGGTCTCTTTCGGTCTGGGTTTGTCGGTCGTCGAAGGCTGAGCCAGTCCCGGAGTATCAGCGTTTGTGGGCTGCTGATCATTAGTCGGATTCTCGGCACTGGTTGGGCTTGTGCTCCAGATCGAGTAGTGACGGCTGAGACTTCCTCCTCCTCTGCCGAGGCGGTGCGGCATGATCTGACCTTTCCACTTTTCTTTTTAGAAGGTAAAGTGGGCTGAGTCACCTCGTGGACTAGGTCCGGATGGACCCACATGATTTCCCCTCGTGATGTGGTGAGGGGTACTAGGCCGGGAGTTTGATCACGGGCAGACGGAAGTTAGTGATTTCCATCGTTGCCAGAGGGATGGGTATGACACCGTCTTGAGTCTCTGTTGGAGGGAAATTGCCGAATTGTACGGACACCATGTTGGCTGCTACGGTTACCTCCTCGAAGTCGATATCCAGAGCGTTCGAATCGATGAGGTTCTGGATATACTGTTTCAGTTGGTAGCAGTCGTGTGTAGCATGGTGGACGTAGTGGTGGTAATGGCAGAACTTCGGATTTTCCAAATCAGCCGGCCGAGGTTCCCGCCTTGGTGGAGGAAGCTGAATTCTATCTCCTTGTATAAGCATGTCCAAGATAGGCTTGACGTGGCCGTCTTCGAAAGAATAAGTGATTTGAGGCCATTGTTTGTCTGCTGGCTGTGGCTCGGGCTTCTGGGCTGTATCGGTCACCATGGCCTGCTTGCCTTTGTTGTCCCGGTTGTTGGAGGGGCTACCCCCATTGTCGTTGCTGGCGTTGGGACGCTTTCCCTTGTTCTCTCCCTCTGAGATATGCAACCCCAGTTGGCGAGCTTTCTTCAATCGTTCCTCGGCACTTGTAGCGCTGATGATAAAGGCCTTCCAGTCCTTGAATTGACTTTCGCCTATCCAGAGACTAATTGTTGGGAGTAGTCACTTTTGGCAAATTTCAATCAAGGAAGAGTCCGGGTTGCCAGATGGTAACTTCATCGCGGTTTGACGAAACCGCTCAATGTAATTCCTTGTCAGCTCTTTCTCTCCTTGGACGACGTCCATGAGGGTAGACATCGTGACGTCCTGTCCTACCTCATAGAACCTCTCCAAGAACAAGCGCTTGAAGCCAGCGAAGGAGTGGATGCAATTATCTGCCAGGTTGCGGTACCAATCGAAGGCGACTCCTTCCAGTGCCCCAATGAATAACCGTGTGAGGATGGCGTCATCATGGGGCAGATGGTCGGTAGTGACCTCAAAGTAAGTGATGTACCGGCTTGCTGAAGTCTTACCATCATATGGGTTGATATTGAACGGCTTATATCTTGGGGGAAAGGGCACATCCCTCCATTCAGCAGGGTATGGTTGCCGTATTCTGAGGTCTTGAGAATTTTCTCGGGCGTGGAACATCGCTCGAAGCTCCTGAACCTCTCTCCTTACTTCTCGGGCATCATCTGTCGCGGTAGGGGCCGTTATCTCGGGAGCATTATTGCCCCGATTTGGTGCCGCTGAATTTGAATCTATGTTGTTCGCGGGACCCGTGCTTGTCTGACCAGGTGTCACTCTCTGCAGAGTAGGAAGCGCTGCTTTGATCTCGTCTACAGACTTGACCAAGGCGTGTAGTATGGCCTCCAAAGTGTCGATACGTTGGCGATCACCGGAACCACCTTGGCTGTTGTCCGTCATGAATACCGTCCTCACGTGAGGAGTGACAGAAGGAGAGGTGGCGGACATGCCCTCCGAGTCATACTCATGCACCGAGAAATCATCAGGATATGTGGGGATGTTCTTTTCAGGTTCAGACTCGGAAGGAACAGTACCCCCAGCTTCAGAGCTTGCTTCGTTTAGGACGTCCTCGGGGACGTCGGTATCTGTTGTATCCGTCGGAGGATTTGCTTCCTCCAGTCCGTCTTCTTGGAATGTCGGGTTGTCGTGGAGGTTTGGAGGAGTACTACCCCCAGTTCCGACGACCCCCAATGACGTAGACGGCGAACTTCCTACTGCAGCAGTTTTCGTCTTTGAACGGGTGTGTTGGAATACTCCAGTAGAGGATAATCCTTTAGACGACGGCTTCTTAGCTGCAATAGTTGACACCTTTGGGCTGGAGATGCTTGTCTTCTTCCCTCTCCCCTCAACGGGGACTTTCCGCATGGAATTGTAGGAGGCAACGGGAGGTGCCTCGTCTTCCAAGCTCAGATGTTGTAATCTTTGGAAGACGGATGGCCGGTCTTCCGTTACTGCCGTGTTGTTGCAACAGCAGTTGACGATAATCTGGGTGCAGTGACGTCCCTGTGAGGACTCTCTGCACGCTGAGGCTCCTTCTCTTTCCTTGCGTTTGTGGAGGATAGCTTCACGCAGGTCAGAGGAACCACTTTGTCCGTTTGCCGCCGGGGGCTGGACTCGAGTGGTTTTATACAACTTCCCGTCAGAGGCCCACGTGATACTCAGCGGGACGCCCCGATAGTCAGAGGTTGGGGCAGCTGTCTGGATTTGATGAGCCCACGCTGCCCTAGACTTTTTTTTTAGCACTTGTGGGTGCGTAATAGGAAGAGTCCACATTAGGTATCACAGAGTCTGGATTTTTATCCAGAAAGTGATCAGAGTTAGGACCGCATGAGAGTCGGTCGAAAACTGATCGAGAAAAGTGTGGTAGAGATGCTATACGGCTAGCGTTGGGTGCCGTGCAGGCTATCTGCATGCGACTGTCTTCTGTTGTGGGACGAGTTCTTATGCGGTTAGGAGTCACGGCCGTGCAGGCTGTCCGCATGCAGTTGGCATCTGTGGCCGCATGGGTTTTCTGCAAGCGGTTGACTTTACTAGCCGCATGAATCTCATCCATGCGGTTGGGAACTGTAGCTGCATAAGTTATGCGGCTGACAGAAGTGGCCGCATGAGTTTTTTTCATGTGGTTGACGGTTGTGGCCGTATGGATTTTCTTTCTGCGGCTAATACCCCTCTGCAGTTCAGGTTGAGCAGAGACCCTCTTTGCCCCTGCAAGTCCAGCATCATAGTGTTTTCTTCTGCCGGACTTGGGGACAGCAGAGGTATCTGCGATCTGAAGTGGGGACGCAGGAGAGTCTTTCTCGCCGTCTTGAGCGACCGAGGGTATCCCATCGAGGGCTTGGGGAGGAGCAAATGACTTTGGCCTCCACTCTTTGCGAGCCTTCATGGTGCGGGTACGTTTCTGGACCGGGCCAGCGCTGCCTTCAGAGAGCATCTCTTCGAACGCCTGTTGGTCGAAGCGGACGACCATCTTCTGTTGTGTGGAGCCAAGTTTGGCTGCATCCGATTGCGTCACCAACTCCTCAGCCGTGGAGAAGTTAGTCTCCAGCAGAGTCGCCATCGTGTTTGCCATTGATTGTAAAAGAACAGAACAATTATCAGAGGACTGAACTTAGACTCACAATACAAACTCGCTCGTACAAAGAAAGCCTAGGGACGAAAACCTAGGTACAGCAGACTAAGTACGATTGTTTATTTTTGATTCTGGGGGGTGACGATAGAGGCTCGGGAAAGCGACGGCCGCTCTGCCTTACTCCTTGGACGATCGGTATGCAGCCTTGGCTCGGGGAAGATCTGCTCGGCGTTGACGAAGAAAGGCTCTTCTTACTCTCCTCGGGTTGCTCTCCTGGCTTCTCTCTCTCTGTGATTATCAAGAAAAGGGGGAGCTCTCTCTGTGTATATCTCTCTCTTCTTCTTTTTTTTATTCTTTTTGTTGCCGACCTCTTTTATATGGGAATGATGCTGGCTATTTATAAGAGTGGGGTGGGATCATTAGGGTTTGCTGATGATTATCTGTTTGGAATGTCGGCGTTCCTTCATTCTATCTGGGCCCTTGATCCTGATCATAATGAATCTCGGCCACTAATGCGGATAGCACCAAATCTTATGAGCAATTAATGCTGACTGCTTTAAATCTTCGTGATTGATTATGCCAATATTTGATTGCTCGCCACGTGTCCTATTGGCTTGATGATGAATGATATGCCCTGATCTCGGCAATTATGATGATGATGTCGAATATTCTCGTTGGGATTCTGTTGCATCTTCAGTGCCACGTTTTTTTTAATTGAAGATCCTGCCAGGGCCGCATAGGGTGACCAACACTTGAACCGCAGGGGAATACTCCTCGTGAGCCGCATGAGTCAATGCCTCATCGAGCCGCAGGGGACGAACTTTCCGTGAGCCGCATATGCATAATCTTTGCGAGCCGCAGGGGACGATCTCTCCATGAGCCACATATGCATAGTTTCTGTGGGCCGCATGAATTAGCGTGGTGTTGAGCCGCATAGACCGGGCTATGGGTGGACCGCATATGGCAAATTTTTGTTAATCATATTAGAGTGACTCCTCAATGAGCCGCATGAAGCTGTTCTCTATCCGAACCGCATGAGACTTTTGCCACGTGGCAATCTAGGATTTCTTGTCAGATCGGGTCAGAGATTTTCTTCTTTTCCCGAAGAGTCTGTCATTATGGCAGAGCCATTATGATACTTTATGTCAGAGACAGCCGTCGAGTCGTGTCAGAGCATTAAATGAGGCCATTACTCCAGTGGCCAACTGTAGGGGGGGTCACACGTGTCGTCAATTGAGCCGCATATTCCTGCTGAACCGCATTCATCCCCGAGCCGCATGATTCTGAGGGTCTTCTTTTGGGCCGCATAGGGCAACTCCAGTATGAGCCGCATAGACTTGCTACCCAAAACCGCATGGGCCATTTATGCCTTTATTCTAATATTTTCCATGCTTCTACAGGCGCCCTCTCGAGTTTTCAGTCGGCGATCATGTATTCCTGAGGATTTTGCCTAACCGTGGCGTCATTTGTTTCGGCGTACGGGAAAAGCTTAGTCCTAGGTATATAGGGCCGTTCGACATTCTGGAGTGAGTAGGAGATGTATCCTATCGTCTCGCTCTTCCGCCGTCGCTAAGCGAGGTGCATGACGTGTTCCATGTATCCCAATTACGACGATATATCCCAGACCCGAGCCACATCCTGGATCATTCGGAATTGGTAGTTGGTACCAACCTTTCGTATGAGGAGAGGCCCGTGTCTATATTGGACCTCAGAGAGAAGACCCTCAAGAATAAGACTATCAAGTTAGTCCGAGTTGCTTGGGGTCACCACTCTTTGGGTGAGTCAACGTGGGAGCGTGAGGATGATATCCGATCGCGATATCCCGACTTGTTTGACTCGTGAGGTATAATGTCTTTCTTATGCCTCCTGCCTTCGATTCCTTGCTTGCATGATTGATTGATTGCCTAGTATAGCTTGCTCATTATTAATGTAGCTTGTCATTGCTCCTCTAGCCTCTTGATTAAATTCCGAGGACGGAATTCTTTTAAGGTGGGTAGAGTTATAATGCCTGTGTTCGTATTACGTATTTTAGGATACGTATATGTATTTTATTCTGTATTGCCTGATTCCTTGTTTAGCTCTCGGCTTGGTTTAACTCTCGGTTTGGGTTGGCTTGGTTCGGCCGGCCCAATGCTTGGTTCATCATGGGCCAAGGGTAGAACACCTTAGCCTATGCTTCTCCTTCATTTCCACCACAACCCCCTTCTTTATTATCCCCACCAACCTTCTCTCTCCTCCATAATTCTCATTTACTTCTCCTTCCCCCACCATTACTCTTCTCCACCAACCAAGAACACCATAGACAAGTGCAACTTGCTTCCACAAGAGAACCCCTTTTGATGGTTTCATTAGCTTCTCCTCATGATTCTAAACCACATTAGAACTTGTCATTTTCCATTTTGAGGCTTTAATTCTTGTAGATCTAGAGTCTTACTATTTTTGGATTTTTGGTAGTTTTGATCTATCAAACTTTCTTGTTTTCAAGTTTTGATGGTTCCATGTTGTAGAGAATTTCATTCTACCCAATTTTGACCTTTGGAAAGTTGGATTCGGACTTGTTTTGACCAAGATATGGACTGTTGAAGCTTAGATTCAACTTTAGAGTTCTTGCTGTTCTTGCCATTTGGAGAAGACAGTGAACAGTGAGCTAGCTTTTTAGCTTACGCCACTGAGCTGTACGCTGCTCTTTAGCGAGCGTACGCTAGCCTTGGTACGCTGCTCTTTAGCGAGCGTACGCTAGCCTTGGTACGCTGCTCTTTAGCGAGCGTACGCTAGCCTTGGTACGCTGCTCTTTAGCGAGCGTACGCTAGCCTTGGTACGCTGCCTGTTGGCAGTGTATCTTTTGCGTACGCTAGCGTAAGCGTGCCCTAGACCCTTTCGTACGCTAGCTCAAGCGTACGCAGTCTTGAGCGTACGCTAACTTGAGCGTACGCTGACCTGTAGCTTGAGCGTACGCGTTCCTTGGTACGCTAGCTTAAGCGAGCAAGGTGTACGCTGGCCTGAGCGTAGCTAACCTGAGCGTAGCCTGACCTGAGCGTATGACTCTTGCACTGAGCGTATGGCCTTTGGCTGACTTGGTCTTATGTCAGCGTGTTGGATTTGGTTTTATTTTTCTTAAGCTTGGCTCTTTTATAGCCCTGTATATTGATATTTTATTAGATATTTTACGCCCATTTTATATCCTTACGCCTTTTGTCATGAACTTGATAATCACAAATTTATGTAATATGTTTGGAATGGATAACTGAGCCTGACCTGATAGTGACCCGTAGTGGTGCACTCCTGACATGAGTAACCTGACATGACCTG
Source organism: Iris pallida (assembly GCA_029216955.1). Taxonomy (NCBI): domain Eukaryota; kingdom Viridiplantae; phylum Streptophyta; class Magnoliopsida; order Asparagales; family Iridaceae; genus Iris; species Iris pallida. The sequence continues at coordinate 76,609,240 of JANAVB010034417.1, forward strand.
ATAGTGGCCCGTCGTGGCGCACTCCTGACAAGTACACTTGGCATGATAACCTGGCATGATTATCTCGAATAGCTGTTGCGACGGCTACCTGACATGACATGACCTGTATAATTAATCTGGACACCGTAGGCGATTGTGTTTGTATAAATAAACCAGTCTTGTCTTGCATCATGTCTAGGACAGGGACACTTGAGTACCACGGTCAGCAGTACCTATTGAAATAAACTAAGGGCTAATAACTAGATTAATACATTAGTCATGAAGAGATTTCCTAGCTACAGGCAATCCCGTTACCTGGGCACGCCTTGGGATCTGTAGCCTGCCGTCGAGTAGGACACATTTCCAGCACACTGTCATGTGTTGCACCCTTCAAGCTACCTAAGGGTACATTCGTTTCCTGGACGATGTACCCACCTGAATTCAACTCTAATCTTTTAACCCGGGGAACCTGGATGGTCTGCAGGGCTTGTGGCTGTGGAACAATCTCACTGCATTTTGTTAGTAATTAGGCTTGTGACAACCCTAGTTAGTTAAAGTATCAAGCCGTAATTCTTGCTTGGCCGTAAAGTGATTGGATGGAGTCTAACCTGTCTAGTCTTGTCCTGATCCTGTTCCAGATTACTGCATGACCAGAATGCTTGTATTTATTTTACCGATAAATGGTAGGAATTCCAAGCTCTGTTCAGACGAAGGGTTACAACCCCGGTCCTAGTTTGGTTTACGGGTTGTAACCTGGCTATCTGAATAGTTCCATGGTTATCTCGTCGTATATCATCCTGATGTATTTTCTTATTCCCAGTTCCTACTTTTATTCCAGTTCTTACTTTTATTTATATCTTTGCTGATTGCTGGTTTTAGTTCTTAAGTGAAGCTTCCTTTGAGGCACTTGCTCTTTCTGGGGTCTGACCCAGCTTGTTTTGTGTGGCCAGATTTCGGAGCAGCTCCAGAGGATCTACCGACCTTCCTGCCAGATGGTGAACACTAGAAGGAATCCTGGCAACGAGTGGGTTATTTTTGGCTCTCCCACTCTATTGTAAAAATATTCTTTTGAGGCGTTTAGCCGACGAGCAACTGTTTAGCTCGATTACACTTACTTACTGTCTGCCTACGGGCTGTAACATGATTAACAGATCCTAGGGTTGATCATGTATGACTAAACTCTTGCTAGTCCTAACATTTTGTAATGACTAGCTTCATGATCAGCTGAATATGTAATGTTTGGGACGCCTTACTATTGTATATTTAATGATCATACATCTTATGACTTTTACTTACTTGCTTGTGTTTGAGACACTAGGCTTGTTCATGACCTTAAGAGACTGTTGGCTTGTAGATAAACCCTCATGTATCTAGACAGCCGTGACCGTATAGCGAGATGGATACCATTTCATATACGTAGCTGGCTATGTCTGCCCCCGCTCTCCAGTATTCTGGATCTGGGGCGTGACACTTATTATGTACTTGTTTTATGAAGTCTTCCAAAAAAGGTGCTAAAAGAGGAGATATACAACGTTTAGCTGCCATAGCGGGAACCATGCAAAGAGGAAATGAAGGTGTAAGAATATCAAATGGAGACTCTAACTCTCCATTGAACATGTCACCTAATATGCCAAGTGATCAAAATCAATCATGTTCTAATGTGCCTGAAAAGAAAAAAACTAGGGGTAAATCAAGAATGGATCATATTTGTATGAGAAAAAAAATCATGTTCCCGTTGATTTCAATGATAGGGGTCAACCAATTGGAGATACGACAGCTGAATTTGCTAGTTTTCTAGGCTCGACATCAAGAGATTTAGTGCCAGTGATAATGGAGAAATGGACAGATCTTTCTGATGATTTTAAACATCAAATCTGGGAGCACATCACGGTAATATTTATATGTCATATTTATGTGTTTTATAGATGCATTTATTAAACTTAAGTTTTTATTGACGGGTATCTTTTTCTTATAGCAAATTCATTCTTGATGACTACCATAAGACATATGTATTCCAAAAGTTAGGAAGGCATTGACGTGATCATAAATCTAATTTGATGAAAGACATGATAGAACAAGCAAAAGTTGTAGGTCTACCACGAGCACTTGCCCTCCTGAAACCTGACAATATACCATCCTTTAAAGATTGGAAGACTTTTGTAATCAAGAGAAGTACTCTAGAATTTTAGGTAAGTATTGTTGGTTTTATTGTATTTCTTGCTATAAATGTTTGCTATTGCTATATGATGTAATATATTTCAAATGTAATAAAGAAAAGTAGTGAAAAATTTAAGAAGATGAGGAGAAGTCAAACTTTGTTGCATACAACGAGTCGTAAGGGATATGCTCGTCTAGAGGAAGAAATGGTAACTAAGTGATAATCTGCTTGTTACCTAAAAATCTGTTTTATTACACAAGTCATTTCATTAGCCATATTGATTTTTACTCACCCTTTGTTACCTAAAAAAATGTCTTATAGCATCAACAAAGTGTTAATCCTAATTCCATACAAAATAGATGATGTTTGGATCAACGGACATAAGAGGAAGATGGGTATATTAAGTTCAAAAGCTCATAAAATTTTGGTATGTTTCCGTTTATTTATTTTATCATTTGGTTATTCACTTATATCGTTCTAAAATTATCTATGGTCAATTTTATTAGGATGACGTAGAAGAGATTCATAAGTCAGCAACACCATCAGAAAAAATTCCCTTCAAGATGATGCGATTTCAAAAGTAATTAGCCCTGAACGATGAGGAAAAGTAAGAGGACTTGGCTTTGGGGCGACTGCTTTAAAAGTAGAAGGCCAAAAATATCATCGTGATAAATTCAATAGATTAGAAAGTGAGTTGAATGAATTGAATTTTTTTGTTAAAAGCATCGTTGAAAAGGTTATTGGGAATAATAGCACTGTAAGTTTTATACTTCGAATAGTATCTTTATTCTTTATTTTAAACCAACATGTTCAATAGTTAATGTGTTTTTTATTCATGTAGCAAATTGAAAAACTCAAAAACGGTGAGAAAGGATAACTCAAACTATGGGGTTCAAAGTTCTACCAACTGTGAGATAGTCGAAACAAGGCGGGAAAAAAGTAAATGCAGAAATTCCAAGTTCTCCTAACATTGGGATAAAATGCAAATTATTGAATTGGGAGACGGGTTCAGAAGTTGTGGCAATTGGCGAGATTGTATCTACAAATCCCAAAGATTTGGTCCATCATGTGGCTATATGCAAGAGTGCTATAAACTTTTGGTTCATGAAGTAATTGATTATGAGGTGACTTTGTATCAGCCGACCCGTGAGTTTTTTCTTCTATATGAGGCTTTATCAAGTATAATCACGTGGCCTATCAAGTATATCAAATTCGATTAGTGATAAGACTTATGAGGTAAGGTAATATGACTACTCGTTATTTGACCATATTATAGCTAAAAGTGTTTGTTAAATGCATATAGATTGGAGCATGAATAACAATTCTATTTATCATCAAAGTTGTCAAATTTTCCATAAATATAGTTGTGCGTTATTTTAACATATTTTACTGCAACTATCTATTTTTATGAGATCTTACTTCTTGGTGAGGTTCCTCCATCCTCAGCAACAATGGAGATTGTGTCCTAAGCATAATTCATGTACCTCGATCACATCATTGTAAACTTGCACCTACTTATTATTCTGCCTATGCTGATACTGGACACTAATTTGCAAAATTTCTTTGTAGGATTCCTCCAATTACCATCACTGTGCTGAGAAGCTTGTATGTGAACATCACACATTCATACTTTGTAAACACTACCTTTTCCTAATTCTTGGCTTTGGCCTCACCGTATCCGTGTCGTGTCCTATTCATGGGTGTGCAACATAACTTGGAGCTATGCCATTGTCTAGGCACTAGCTATTAATTTTCATACCTAGGTAGGTTATTCAGATCCACACGTAGCATATTTAGCGGCTTGTTTATTTTCGTAATAAATTGGACTCTACTTAAATATCTGGGCACTTTATCTCTTTTGATTGTGAGCCAATATAACTTCAAATAAAGCAAAGGCTTAGGAGGTTAGGGATGCACTGATATGCATCGATGATATGTAAATTGTACTTAACAGTGGGTTAGAAGGCCTCTGCACACTGAAATAGGTAACATCAGGTTTGAGATAGGGTATTTCACAAACAACATGGAGCTTGACAAGTGTGAGTGTGTCAGTGAGGGATTAGAGAATGGAAATTAGTTTAGGGTAGGGTTGGTATGGGTATTTGCCTAAGACATGTAACAATTGAGTTAAGGCAAGGGAAAGAAATAACAGGAAGATATTCTCGTTACAGCAGTAGAGTGGTGTGCCTATAGGCACATGTGTGATATATTTATATGTAAGGTATACATGAGGGTGCTTATATATAGGTATAGTGGAGTTGGGAAAGGGATTAGAATAGATAAGCTATCTGCATATAGCTTAAGTATCAGTAGATAGTGTAGGGACTTTGGGGCTCTGGTACACCAGTGAAGGGGGAATTGCTTATACCAGTGCATGTATTAGGGGGTTGTCACGACCTGCACCCGATATAAGGGCACGAATACGTAACAGCGGCCAGCCTACGCTGCATAATCGGTAGTAGAATGCTATAAGGGTGTACTATCTAACAATAATATAATAACCTGTCATTGCAGCTCATCTCTGAATGGAGGATAACAATGATATATATAATCTCAATCACAAGTCTAACAGTAAGAATATATGGCATTGTAAAAGATAGAGATAGAGATAGAGATGTAAACTCAGAGTGCAAAGTATCTAACACAAATCCAGAGAGAGTCACAATATAGTTATACAAGTTTGAAATAAATATAATAAGCATAATGTAATAAGCTGGAGACAGAGTCCAGTCAAATCCTAATCTAACTGAGTAACCGCTAGTGCCTCCTCAGCTGGAACTAACCCCTGCTGGACTAGGGTCTCCTGGTCAATGCCCACTACGTCATGAGGCCCATAGTAGGTGGTACACTCGTCCTCGCCATCGTCTGAAAAATATAACCAGTCAGGATGGAACGAGCACATCTCCATAGTTCCTAATAAATGATAAGTGCTATGAAACAGTAAATAGAGAGTATATACAAGAGCAATAGAAAGAATATAAAAGTAGCATAGAAAGGGTAAAGCATTAAACTAGAGCAAGAGTAAGAAGAACTGAATTATATCATGAACAAAAAGTCAAGAAACAACTATCTACGTGAGTGAACATTAGCTTTGACATGTGGCAGGCTTGGAAACTTACACAAGGTCTACTGGCCTGGTTAATCATACATGAAGTGTATGGTTAACACTCATAAGGATCTAAATGCATAAGGCAGATATTAACCACATGTCTTGACTAATATTCTCCTTCCTCCGACTGGTAGAGTGGATCCAACCATGACACGTTACGACACAGGATTCTATGAGAAGGAAGCAAGTCTTCTCGAGAATCGGTGTCCATATATTGCACAAGAACTACAACCGGGCTTGCACAAGATATACCAAGATAACAAGGAATAACATCTCATGACGGGATCCGTAAATACCAATCCGTGTGACCAATTTGTCAAGAATCATGAATATCTACACTAAATACAAAAAACATAGTAAATATCTTGAATGAAAAATTATCAGAGAATGTATTCGCCTACAAACTGGCATGGATTATCAACGACGTCCGATATGGCATCTCGAAGACCTAAATGTTGAATGTTGTATCAATATCAAGTTGAAAACTAGTCATACTAGTCAAAATCTAGGTCGATTGGTCAATTCTAGGTCAAATGGTTAACCCAAGTCAACTCTAGGTCAAACTAGTCTAATTAGTCATTTCTAGGTTGTATTAGCCTATATCTAAGTTATTTGATCTATATCCTAATTATTTAGACTCACGAAGCTTTGTTAGGATACTAAGATTCCCATACCATAGTGCATCATAGGATACTAGGGTGACTACTTCCTATTATCAATATCACCTAGGTGAAATATCACAAATCCTAGATATATAAATATATATATATATATATATATATATATATATATATATATATATAAACAGAAAATATATATATATATATATATATAAACAAAACTCCCCTTTTATTCAAGAGGGCCGAAAGGCCTAACCTTTACAAGTATACCATGTGGCACAAAATGCCGATGCCTATACACGTATATTGACAAAAAAAGAGGAAAACGAGCAAAAGTAGAATTAACCCGGCTAATCCGAGGAAAGGAGAGAGTTCCAGAATACCGTCTGTCCATGATGGCAGAGGGATCTCTGTTTGCGGCACTGACGAATGGTCTCCCAGATTAGTTGGTCTGCGTTGTAGTACTGGCCGTCTTCATATCTAGCCTTGTTCTGATTTTTCCAGAGGACCCACGTGGCGGCCGCAGCAGCGATCTGGTGGCCATATGACGCCGATGTCCAGGTTGCCATTAGGTGGTGAAAGATCTCGCCCCCATGAGACACCTGGCATCGCTGGGAGAGAGCTCTCCAGACCTTGATCGAGAGATCCCCTTGACTAAGGATGTGGTTGAGAGTTTCCGATTGACGATCAGCGCAGCAAGTACAAACGGAAGCAAGGTTGAACCCGATATTGTTGAGAGTGTCATCAGTGGAGGGGATGTTTCAGAGGGCTCTCCAGACGAGGAAGGACCACTTCTTGGGGATGCAGGTATACCAGAAGGCGGCAATAGTAGGAGGTAGGGCCGTATTGCCTAGGATGACTCTTCTGGCCGACTTGACCGAGAATGCTCCGTTAACGTCGGGCGACCACTCTAGCTTATCAGCGTCGGGTCCAATCTGGACACTGCTACAGTGAATGGAATCGACTGCCTCTGACCCAGCCCAAGCCTGTACTTTGGTCCAATTCCAGGTGTTATTAGGAAGGTCCCATAAGTCCTTGATAGTGCTGTTCCTGGGGGTGACAAAAATGTTGTGTAGCAAGGTATCGCCGACCCAGCGCTCCAGTAATGGCGAAGCTTTGTTGTGCCCCACCCTAAGGCGAATCACTGGTTCGGCTAGGGACCGCCCGATGAGAATGCGACGCCAGGCCGCAGAGGATCTGCAGTTCGCGATAGCCGTCAAGGGGTGGATGTGTCTGAAGTATCTGGCCTTCATGAACCTGGACCATATGTTATTACTCGTGCAAATCGTCCACCACAATTTCATTGAGAAGGTGTTGACGATGTGGGAAAGTTTAGTGAATCCTAGACCCCCTTTCTCAGTAGTACGAGCCATGGTGTCCCTGTTGGCCCAATGGTGCTTGTCTTGGCCTCCGCTGTGTCCCCAGAGAAAGTTGCTGAAGATGCTCTCGATGTAGGATAGAACTTTCTTAGGAGGGGAGCAGGCAGCCAGGGAGTAGATGGAATAGAAGTGAGAACGTGTTTGATGAGGATCATCTTTCCTCCGGGGGAGAGCGTGGCATTGTACCAGCCCTCGAGCTTCTTCCTAATGTGAGTGATCAGGTTTTCAAAGATCCCAGCATTAGATCTGCCGTAGACGAGGGGACACCCCATGTAGTGGAATGGAGGGTGCTGAATGGGGAATGATGTGGTGGTGGTGATGCTCGCCGCTTGGTCTCTCTTGATTTTGTGGTGGGTGTAGATAACACTTTTATCCGGGTTAATCTTCTGCCCAGAGCACCTTTCGTATCTCTGTAGCGTATTATGGACGACGCCCACAGATCCAGCATCCCTAGAAGAAAATATGAGGATGTCGTCTACGAAGGCTAGGTGGGTGATGATCGGTCATCCGCTGACTGTGTGGTAGTGCTGGAAGTTGGGGAGGTTGCCATCTTATTAAGGTTTTTTCTCAAAGCGTCCGCCGTGATGATGAAGATGGTGGAAGATAGAGGATCTCCTTGCCTAATCCCACGACTAGATTTGAAGAATCCGTCTGTATGGCCGTTAATAACCGTGGAAAATCATGAGTTGCTGATCGATCTCCACACGATGTTGGTCCAAGTTTCGAAAAATCCGAAGGCTCTGCAGACCCAAATCATGAATTGCCAATCCAGTCTGTCGTAGGCTTTTTCTATATCCAATTTGATGGCAATGTTGCCCCTCTTGCTGGGAACTTCATGTAGGTGACTAACTCTTGGGCCAACATGATGTTATCTTGGATGTTTCTCCCCCGAACGAAGCCACTCTCCTCCTCCGAAATGATCTTGGGGAGAAGGCCTGCCATGCGGGAAGTGATGATCTTAGATATGATCTTGTTGGTGAAACTGCAGAGACTGATTGGGCGAAAGTTACGGAAAGTCTCTTGGTTGTCTTTCTTTGGGATGAGGATTAGGTTGGTGCTCGAGATGGCTCTGGGGTAAGTAGCTCCTTGGAGGAAGGTGGAGACCGCACTGTGTATGTCTTCCTTAATGATGTCCCAGCAAGTCCGGAAAAAGGTTCCCAAAAATTCGTCTGGCCTGGGAGCACTATGTTCGTTGAGGGCCCAGATGACTTCTTTGACTTCTTCCTCAGAGGAGGGCTGTTCGAGTCTGGTATTGTCTGTGTCACTAATGAGGTGGGGAATCTTGTCCTGGAAGGTAGTCTTTGGTGACTATTTCCTTGGAGAATAGTCTGGAATAGAAGTTCGCAGCCGCCACTTTGATTCCCTTAGGATCGCTGATGTTGGTACCGTTGTCAACGACAATCGGATATAGGGTGTGTTTTTGTCTATGACCATTTATGCAGGCTTGGAAGAATTTTGAGTTGTTGTCCCCCTCGCTGTCCCATTTGATCCGGGCTTTTTGTTTCCAAAAATCTGTCTCAATTTTAAGCCTGAATTTGAGGATTGCTTTGGTAAGATTCAAAGCCTTTCTGGTATCAGGCGAACAGTCGGTAATGTACTTGGCTTCGGCCCAAGTAACGTCATCCTCTGCTTCGCGAATGGCTTGGAAGATATCTCCATAAGCTTTCTTGTTCCAGGCTGCCAGAGCTTTCCTTGTGGCCTGGAGTATATATATATATATATATATATATATATATATATATATATATATATACCCCTTCTTCGTTTTCGCCGGAGGTGCCCCCCTCCTGAGGTCTGCCCCGACCCCTTCGTCTGCCCCTGCTGCGGGGGGTAGTGCTTTCCGTCCATGGCTACTCGGCCATCACCATCCTCTTCCACAAAATGTGCTCGGGCGGCCCCTTGGCCGTCGGAATTGCTCTCCCTTCTCGGTCACCCCCACCCTCTCCAGCCAGAATTGCTCGTTCCTGGTTGGGCTGGAGTGGCTGCCCACCAGCCGTCGCACCTGGCGATGGAGGGGGCCCCCGCTCCCAGGCTTTCTCCGGCTCCGGGCTTTCTCCGGCTCCATCTGGCCTTGGCCCCGACCACTTACCTCAGCCACCGACGGCTCCCTTATAGTCGCCATACGACGGCGACTGTCAGTTCCTTCCAGCAGCCTCACAGGCCCTAGAGTCGACCTCTCCCTCTGCCACCCTGCCCCCAGCCACCAGTTCAAATTTTAAAATTTGAATTTTCCCCCATCCTCTACAGGTGGCGCGAGCTCCATTGGGCTTTGGGAAGTTTCCCTCCTGGCGCCCTTTGGCGCTGGGTCTTCGGTTGGCATGCAACCTGTTGGTTTCGAGCGTGCACCCCTGGCGCCATCCAACATGCGTGCTTTTGTGCAACCCGGGTTCGTCGCGGGTGGCGCGAGCCCCGCTCCCCTTCTGGCGTCGGTTGGCGCTAGTCTAGCCGCGCTCACCCTTGGTGGCACGTGCCCTCCCTTCCTTGCCGGGTCTGATGGCGCCAGTCAGAAGCTCGTATCCCTTGCGCCTCCCGTCGCGCACTCTACCCTGCTTGTTACCGATAACTTATTTTCCATCCTTGGCCCTCCTCCTGTGCTGAGCCCGGGCAGAACCTCCGCGCCCATTCGTTCTACGCCACCCTCCTCTGCTGGTACGTATTCCCCTTGTGCACGCCCCCTGGTGAGGGGATCCCTCCATCGGCCCGACAGTCTGGCCACCCCAGCCATACCAGCTATGCCGCATTAGTGAGACCCGATCTTGCCATGAAGAACTCTCTCATCATTTTCGATGTGCAGCTTTAGGATTTTAATTTTTCTACCACTCCGGAAGCCCAAGACATCAATATTCTGTTTTCACCCTCGGAAATGGACAACCTCTCAGACTAATTCGCCCTCACTTTCATTCTCAAATTCCCAAATGGTTGCCCGAAGTTGTCTCGTGTGCAAGAAGGAATTGCCACTTGAGGACTTTCCTCAGTCTACAGAGTGGCCCCCTTTGACTCCAAACACTTACTTCTCTTCCTATCCTTGGAAGTAGACCATAAGATCGTTTGGTCCAGAGGCCCCGCAAAAATTGACTCGCATTTCATGAAGATTGATAAATAGTCTCAGGAATTTAATACTAAGGAGGATTCGGCGATTGCGTCGATCTGGATCACTCTGCCGAATCTGCCGCTGATATGTTTCGTCCCCGCAGCACTGCGTAGAATTGCCAACTCCTTGGGAACTTTTGCCGTCGTGGCGGACGAAACTCGAACCCTTTCCAAAGTGAACTATGCCAAATTGTGCATAGAGGCCGATATGACCAAAGAGCTTCCCAACTTCATCCAAATATCCCTCTGGAACAAAGCGCACACACAACGTATCATTTACGAAAATAACATCATCTTCTGTAAGCACTGCCACATGCGTGGCCACTCCTTCATCCGCTGCTATAGAGCTCTCCCAGAATTAAAGAAGAAAGAGGCCCGACACACTACTGGCCCACAACCAAGCAACAAGCTCAAGGCTCCTATCCTCCTATTGCCCAATTCCCACATTTGGTTTGACTCGAGCGCTAGTCAGAATCGTCAACAAGTTCACTCCCGTATATCCACCTCCCAGACTAGAGTTCTCGACCCCTCATTGTCTTCAGGAATTATCTTAAACAACAAATTTCACATCCTCGAAACGACTGGTGCGGAGGACCATAGTGAGCCCACCTCTTCTTTACCCAACTCTCATAGTTGTCTAGAAGCAGGCACTAGCCACCCACTTTCTAAAAAACAAGCTTCTAGTGAAGAGATATCGTCCTATATAATCCTCCAGGCAACCACGTCTCAAAAAAATTTGACACTCTGGAATCAGACCCCACATCAGACCCTCACGGCACAGAAGATCCCACAGGTGCTAACATATCGGAAGAGGAAACATGAATCAGTGGAGACAGAGAAATAGATGTTATCATTGCCATGGAGTCTGCCACATCTGTGAGCACTTCAGGTCAGACGAGCACGGAGGACCTCCAACCTCCCGACACTTCCTCCCCCACTACATCCCACAATATGGTTAACATTTGTGTGGATACCATGGCGAATATTGGCCAACCAACAGTTGCCAGGATGCAACAGGCCTTAAACACTGGCATCAACACCACGAACAGCTTCTTCGGGGCCGTGGCTAAAATTGCTGGAGAGGTCTACCACCATCTTATTTCTGAGGTTGGCGTAGTGTCACGACCCGTTACCCAAATTGTTGGGCCGGGCCAAGCCATGTCCAGCCTACGCTTGTTAAAGCGTAGTAAGCTGTTCTAAGAATAGATAATAAAGGATCTAAGCTGCTAACAGTTTAAAACCATTTAAAAGGTTCATCACAACACAACATATATAAGCGAAAGTAAATAAGCACAGACTTAAAAATACACTTCCAAAGTATCTAACTGGAGACAAAGTCCAGTATCCAAATATAAGTTCAAGACAAAGTCTAAGTCTCAAAACACATGAAAAATATCTAAGCAAGGTTCCCCGCTGGGGCCTCTTCTGGAGCTAAGGCCAGGTCCTCAAATACAGTACCATAATATCAATCACATAGCATTTCCTTCTCGAAAAGTAAACCTACAACGTTATCCTGTCAGGACGGAAGCAAGTACTGGTTCTACAAACATAAATACTGATCATGTGGTGGAAAGAGATGAAATAACGTAATCATGGCACATCTTGATTTATCCAGTTTTAGATACATTTCATCATGACAATACAAATTCATTTTAAAGTTTAAAACTGTAGTAGGTGAGTGATCAGTCAATAGGTGAAATAGGATGTACAGTGGTACATATCAATTTTCTGAAGTGTACATACGTACCCTTAACGGCATCGGTGTATATCCATACACAAACGCGGGATCAGACATACGACAAAGATACATATAGAATGTAACAATGCTCGGTAAATACATAGGAAGAAGGGGGCATGATCACGTACACTACTAACAGTTTTCCCTTAACCCATTTTTATTAACATGTGAGTGATACGAGAACAATATAAAACATGTGAAAGACACTGGGAGCAGTATAAGCATGGTAAGTACTGAGAGCAATATAAAACGTGGTGGATACTCAGAGCAGTATAAAGCATAGTGAAACATGTACTGAGAACCAATAAGAAGCATGTGAAGATATAAGAACTGTCCTAAGCATGGTAGGTACTGAAAATAATATATCATGTAAAGATTTAACTTGCTACCCCAAGGATTAGCATTTAACATGGTTGGATCACAGTTTATTGTTATACGCAATAAATAAGCTTGTAGGGGTACTTGCCTCGAGCAAATCAATAATACTAGTACGAAGATATAGATGTCCGGTGTCCTGTCAAAATGATATACAAACTCAGCCTCTAAGTTATGTTCAAAATTTTACACTAGTGGTGAGACACGACTCCTAACTGGACACTAGCAAAGTGGGAACCTAGCATAAAAGTCCAATGTGGGGTAACACTATATCCAAACTAATTTTCTAAGACCTTTACACTAGTGTAGGGTGAGGTCCAATACTACAATAACTCAAATCAACACAAAACTTTGTAAGTCGTAACTACTCAATAAATAAATCAGACTGTACACTGAGTTCCAACAATTTTTGAGATAGACAAAATGCTCAATTATACATAAAATAAAGTACTACAATGATCCTTGTTAATTATAGAAATTTATAATAATTTTTCTAGGATTTATAAACCCTCATAGATATTTATTAAAAATCAGCAAACACATGTATCCTGAAAATGAGTTCTATTTTCCTATTTTTATTAAATGCTGGAAAAATTATATTAAATTATATAAATTAACATAGGATTTAAATACAATTTTTCTTATATTTTTACAGTAATTAAAATATATATAAAAATTCAAAAACAGCAAGTAACAATTTCTGAAAAATAATTAATTACAAATTAAGGATGATACATAAATAAAATCTACAGATGTCGTCGGATGACAAAACAAATATCACCAACGTGTCCAGAATGGTCAAATTAGCAATGAAAGTTTACCTATAAGTCCAATTTGGACACAGGAACAAAATGGTAATTTTGGGTCAAAATGATATCCGCCGTTGGACACACTTTGCACCGAAAAATGTGTCAAGATAGAAGTCTACAAAACCTAGCAAATTATATTTTTACGAATCCAGAATGATGATACGAACCCAACGGTATGTCCAAAATGGGATTCCGATAACCAGATCACAAAATGGTCCGTTGACCTGGATATTGGTATCCGATTTGTACGGAAATGTGTGTCGAAGCCAAAGTCCACAAAATATAACAAAATATATGTCAACGAGTTCAGAATGACAACACGAACACAACGGTATATCCAAAACTGGATTCCGATGAACCGATCTCAAAATGACACGTTGACGCGAATATTTAGAATCCAATTTGCACCGAAATGCATGCCGGAGCAAATGTCTTCAAAACTCAGCAAATTATATGTCAACGAGTCCAGAATGACGATACGAACTCAACGATATATCCGAAACTGGATTCTGATGAGCCGATCTCAAAGTGACCCGTTGACTCGGACATTTGGAATCCGGTTTGCACCAAAATGCGTGTCGGAGCAAATATCTTCAAAAATCATCAAATTATATGTCAACGAGTCCAGAATGACGATACAAACTCAACGGTATATCCAAAACTGCATTTCGATGAGCTGATCTCAAAGTGACCCGTTGACTCGAAATGTGGGACCCGCTTTACACCGAAATGCATGCCAGGGTCCACGTTCTCTAAAACAAGTAAACTTTATATGAAAACGTGCTAGAATGACGCCACGAGTCTACTGATGGTGTCAAAAATTGAATCCGAAGTCCCGGGTTTAAAACTAGAATTTTACAAGTGCATATTAAAGAATTCGGACGGCCAACTTTGGCGTCGAATTCGACCAACCAAACGTATTCACAATGAAATGAAACTTAAGGGGCAGAAAGAGTGTTATACCAGCCGCGCACAGGAACTGGTAGCGTGCCAACCGGAGCTGCGACGACGGAGTTACAAGCTGACGAAGTCGGCTCCATAAAATTGTCCAAAATAGTACAATTTAAAGTGTCAACTTGGTGGCCAGTTTTGATGTATCAAATGACGTAATTAACGGACAAAACTTGAGGGGAGTAAAGATGGATATATCGAGAATGAGACGGAGCAAAAAGTTTGTCGATCCAATGGTCGGATTGACCAGAAAACATGCACGAAGTTGCTGTCCCGAAACATAATTTTGAGTTCGTTCCTGCGCGCATTACGCCGAGATTTAGTGCGAAATGCATGAATAGGCTATGCATCGCGCCGGGGAGGAAGGCGACGCACCCTGGGGGTTCGCCGAAGTTCGCCCAGCTAGGGGGGCTACGCAGCGGTCATACGACGGCGCGACGGCGAGCAACGGCGGCCAGCGCACGGGCGCTGCTGTGGCGTGTGGCTACTGCTGCATGCTGCTGTTGCATGCCGCGCTGTTGGGGGAAAAGCCAGGCCGAGGCACGATGGCCAGGCAGCGGTGGCCGTGGAGGCGACTGCGGACGGGGGTGGTGATGTGTAGTTATGGTGGTGGTAGGGGTGGATGATGATGATGGTAATGGTGATGGCTGTGATGAAGATGTTAGTGGGATGATGAAGAGGATGAGAAGTTGAAGAAGATGATGATGAAAAAGGAGGTGGGGGTGATGGTGAGAGTGTTAGTGAGGAAGAGGAGGAGATGGAGACTGTGGGGGTGGTGCTCGACTGTGGAGTAGGGGTGGGGATGGTGATGTGTGTTATGGAGGGATAAGAAGGAGAGTAAAATTTATATGTGTGTGTGTGTGTATATATGTTAATATATATAGAAAGAGTGAAAGAGAGTGTTAGAATAGAGAGAGATATATTATTTGAAGAGAGAGGGGGGTAAAGTCGGCTGAGAATAGGGGGGTGTGTGCTGGTAGAGAGAGGAGAGGGGGTGTGATGTGTATGTGTAAGGAGAGAGAGAGAGTTTTATATATATATATATATATATATATATATATATATATATATATATATATATATATTTCTTTTTATATATATATATATATATATATATATATATATATATATATATATATATATATATATATATATATAAGAGATATTTAAGATATTTAATAAAGTAGTGAGAGGAAGAGATATTTAAAATAGGGAAAAAAGAGAAATATTGTGTGGGGGGTGTTTGGATAGTCTTGGGAGGACAAAATGGAGCTTGGGTTCGGGTTCGGTCGAGCCGGGTCGGGTCAAAATCGGACAGGGGGCAATAATTGAATTTAAATGGGTATTTATAATCAGGGGTAAATAAGTAATATATGGGGACTCAAATAAACGGGACACAAGTATCATGTGGGTAGTAGGCTTCATGTGGGCCATGTCCATACTTTGGGTTGACAGGTTGGATCGATATCGGGTCCCAAAATTAAATTGAAAATTAAATCAGGTTTTACGGTAGATAATTAATTGGCCTAAATTGACCCGAAAATTGTGCGAAGCAAATGAAGCACAAAATGGAGTGTCTGAGTGGGACACAAAGGTCATGGGTGCAGAGCGTCTCGAGTAGATCATTCATGAGAAGTTGGTTCTGAAAAAATGACTAGTCTTGTGTTCCTAAATTAAAAGTCACGGTACGTGCAAACGATGATCAAAGATAAAAGTGGAAATAATTATTCAACGATTAATTGGTCTAAGTTGACCCAAAGTTGCGCGATACAAAAAGAGCTCAAGGGAACGAGTTTAAGTGGGACATGATATATCAACATGAAGATAATCTTGTCTACTTCAAAACCCATAAAAAGAGTTTACAGAGATTGGCATCCCTGACGCTCCAGAATTCAAAGTCACGATATTTATTAAAAACAATTTATTTAGAAAATTTAAAATAAACCCTGAAATTTAAGGGGCTCACATCCTACCCACCTTACAAGAATTTTGTCCTCGCAATTAAAAATCATCCAACAGGTCAAACTATTACATGTAGTTGCTCTGGCTACAATACTCAATCTGCTACCCTTGTGATCGTCTCTTCTGCTTCTCTTTACAATCTTTTTGGTTCAGGTTCAACAAAGTCCTTCTATCTTAAACTTCGTCATATATCCTTTAGAATCTACCATACTAACATGGAACCTTTATTTATACCCTAAACTATAGGTCATTCTCTGGGTATATTTATAAGCCTAAAATGCTTAATCATCAACCATATTTCCAACCTAAATTGTAAATACTTGATTTCCTTATCTTATCCTAATTGTCCTTATTATATCAATCCACAGGCCCTTTGCATTTATTTGTCGCCGATCCTTTCCTACAGTTTTTCCTTAAAATTATACATTCAATACTTATCCTTGGCGTAGAGCCTTCTTCTTTATACTCAACAAGTCCTCCGAATATAAATCCTTGATTTCAAACTCCCTATTTATTAATTACCAATGTATCTATGTCTCTATTTTGTTCCTTGTCTTTTTAACTGATATCTTTTCGATCTCGTACGAAATATTATATCTCATTCTAACTTATTCTATATCCTTTCACATATTGATCTACCCTCTAATCATAAGTAAATAGCTTGTAGATAACCAACAATCACTTGGTCATACAAGTCCTACAATGCTCAATCCTAAAACTGCTAAGCACAAGATTTTTAATCCTCAATCCATAGTCACAACAATATAATATTTCATCATTCCATCTTAGATACCCTATCATCAAGTCATACTATCAATACAATCGTTCTTAATGGTTTCCAAGTCTACTATAGTCAGTCACCCATACTTGTCCTATAAGCTTAATCTAACCAATTCCCTGGGAAAAGTATTTATCACAAACACACAATACATTCATAATTATACTATAGAATCAGTTAACAAGGTTTGGCTATTTCGTTCGTCTATCAAAATAGAAGGTAACAAGGCCTAAGACTAGGTCAAGCAATCCATAACAGTGTCCAAATAAGTTAAAGGTCAAGCAAGACAGAAAAGTTTATCGGAACATCTCCAAGAATGGTACGAGGACAACGAGATGCATAACGAGAAGAATTACCCAAGAGGTTAACGAAAAAGAGTTTAGTCAAGTCATAGGAAAGATGGAACACAAAAATAATTATGTCCAAAAAGATAACATAAAAGTAATCCTGTTGGAGAGTCCTAGAGAACCTGTAATCCTAGTTGTAGATATAGATAGGACAGAGTTAATCAAGACGAAGAAGAATGATGATAAGAATTTGCTCTTGCTCATTTGGTCATAATGAAGTGAACCAAGTTGAGATATGATCTGGTAACCATACACGTCTTCCTGAAATCATGTTGCCAGAATTTTTGCCACACTAGTAATCTTAGATGCAATAAACGATAGAGTTAAAACTAAGGTATACATCTTCTAATCATGTTATCGAGAATCCTCGCCACGCCAACCGGTATGGCTGCGAGAAAATCTAAATTTCATAACTAAGATAAGTATACCCAAAATCAGGCCCTATGTTTTGTTATACCAGCTAGTATAGCTGCTATAAATTCTAAACTCCATAAATAAAGCAGACGTTTACCTTATCAGGATATATAACAATTCAATTCACAAAATTTATCACGATGCAAGATCAAAGTCAACAACAAAAATCAGAAATCAATTTCAACAACGAATTAAGGAAGAGCAAATGGAAATAAGCGAAAACAGATTTCTATATAAGATTAGAGTGAGATCCTCAGGGATCATCCCAAGGGTACTATCCTGGTCAAAATTGTAACCCACTGAATTTTAAACAAGATACTAAATTTAGTTAACGGTCCTATGCTGTGATGAGTTTTTCTATGTTGCAATCCTAGAAATCCTCTAGGTGTTCTAAATGTTTATCCCTAGTGCTAACAAGTTGTCTTAAGATCCTAGTTGTAGGCATGCTTGTACAATAACGTAACCAAACAACTTAAGTCTTGACCTGCATGGGCCGCCACTAAAAACATGTCACGACCCGTTACCCAAATTGTTGGGCCGGGCCGAGCCATGTCCAGCCTACGCTTGTTAAAGCATAGTAAGCTGTTATAAGAATAGACAATAAAGGATCTAAGCTGCTAACAGTTTAAAACCATTTAAAAGGTTCATCACAACACAACATATATAAGCGAAAGTAAACAAGCACAGACTTAAAAATACACTTCCAAAGTATCTAACTGGAGACAAAGTCCAGTATCCAAATATAAGTTCAAAACAAAGTCTAAGTCTCAAAACACATGAAAAATATCTAAGCAAGGTTCCCCGCTGGGGCCTCTTCTGGAGCTAAGGCTAGGTCCTCAATTACAGTACCATAATATCAATCACATAGCATTTCCTTCTCGAAAAGTGAACCTACAACGTTATCCTGTCAGGACGGAAGCAAGTACTAATTCTACAAACATATAATACTGATCATGTGATGGAAAGAGATAAAATAACGTAATCATGGCACATCTTGATTTATCCAGTTTTAGATATATTTCATCATGGCAATACATATTCATTTTAAAGTTTAAAACTGTAGTAGGTGAGTGATCAGTCAATAGGTGAAATAGGATGCACAGTGGTACATATCAATTTTCTGAAGTGTACATATGTACCCTTAACGGCATCGATGTATATCCATACACAAATGCAGGATCAAACATACGACAAAGGTGCATATAGAATATAACAATGCTCGGTAAATACATACGGAGAAGGGGGCATGATCACGTACACTACTAACAGTTTCTCCTTAACCTATTTTTATTAACATGTGAGATATACGAGAACAGTATAAAATATGTGAAAGACACTGGGAGCAGTATAAGCATGGTAGGTACTGAGAGCAGTATAAAACATGGTGGATACTCAGAGCAGTATAAAACATAGTGAAACATGTACTGAGAACCAATAAGAAGCATGTGAAGATATAAGAACTGTCCTAAGCATGGTAGGTACTGAAAATAATATATCATGTAAAGATTTAACTTGCTATCCAAAGGATTAGCATTTAACATGGTTGGATCACAGTTTATTTTTATACGCAGTAAATAAGCTTGTAGGGATACTTGCCTCGAGCAAATCAATAATACTAGTACGAAGATATAGATGTCCGGTGTCCTGTCAAAATGATATACAAACTCAGCCTCTAAGTTATGTTCAAGATTTTACACTAGTGGTGAGACACGACTCCTAACTGGACACTAGCAAAGTGGAAACCTAGCATAAAAGTCCAATATGGGGTGACACTATATCCAAACTAATTTTCTAGGGCCTTTACACTAGTGTAGGGTGAGGTCCAATACTACAATAACTCAAATCAACATAAAACTTTGTAAGTCGTAACTACTCAATAAATAAATCAGACTGTACACTGAGTTCAAACAATTTTTGAGATAGACAAAATGCTCAATTATACATAAAATAAAGTACCACAATGATCCTTTTTAATTATAGAAATTTATAATAATTTTTCTGGGATTTATAAACCCTCATAGATATTTATTAAAAATCAGCAAACACATGTATCCTGAAAATGAGTTCTGTTTTCCTATTTTTATTTAATACTAAAAAAATTATATTAAATTAGATAAATTAACATAGTATTTAAATACAATTTTTCCTATATTTTTACAGTAATTAAATATATATAAAAATTCAAAAATAGCAAGTAACAATTTCTGGAAAAGAATTAATTACAAATTAAGGATGATACATAAGTAAAATCTACAGATGTCGTCGGATGACAAAACAAATATCACCAACGTGTCCAGAATGGTCAAATTAGCTATGATAGTTTATCTATAAGTCCAATTTGGATACAGGGACAAAATGATAATTTTGGGTCAAAATGATGTCCGCCGTTGGACACACTTTGCACCGAAAAACGTGTCAGGATAGAAGTCTACAAAACCTAGCAAATTATATGTTCACGAATTCAGAATGATGATATGAACCCAACTGTATGTCCAAAATGGGATTCCGATGACCCGATCACAAAATGGTCCGTTGACCTGGATATTGGTATCCGATTTGCACAAAAATGTGTGTCGAAGCCAAAGTCCACAAAATATAACAAAATATATGTCAACGAGTTCAGAATGACAACACAAACACAACGGTATATCCGAAACTGGATTCCGATGAGCCGATCTCAAAATGACACGTTGACACGGACATTTGGAATCCAATTTGCACCGAAATGCGTGTCGGAGCAAATATCTTCAAAACTCAACCAATTATATGTCAACGAGTTCAGAATGACGATACGAACTCAACGGAATATCGAAACTGAATTCCGATGAGCCGATCTCAAAGTGACCCGTTGACTCGGACATTTGGAATTCGATTTGCACCAAAATGCGTGCCGGAGCAAATATCTTCAAAACTCAGAAAATTATATGTCAACGAGTCCAGAATGATGATACGAACTCAACGGTATATCCAAAACTGCATTCCGATGAGCCGATCTCAAAGTGACCCGTTGACTCGGAATGTGGGACCCGCTTTACACCGAAATGCGTACCAGGGCCCACGTTCTCCAAAATAAGTAAATTTTATATGAAAATATGCCAGAATGATGTCACGAGTCTACTGGTGGTGTCAAAAATTGAATCCAAAGTCCCAAGTTCAAAAATGAAATTTTACAAGTGCAAATTAAAAAATTCGGACGACCAACTTTGGCGTCGAATTCGACCACCTAAACATGTTCACAACGAAACAAAACTTAAGGAGCAGGAAGAGGGTTATACCAGTTGCGCACAGGAACTGGTAGCGTGCCAACCGGAGCTACAACGGCGGAGTTACGAGCTGACGAAGTCGGCTCCGCAAAACTGTCCAAAAATAGTATAATTTAAAGTGTCAACTTGGTGGCCAGTTTTGATGTATCAAACGACTTAATTAACGGACGAAACTTGAAGGGAGTGAAGATGGATATACCGAGAATGAGACGGACCAAAGAGTTTGCCGATCCAATGGTCGGATTGACCAGAAAACACGCACGAAGTCGCTGTCCAGAAACACAATTTTGAGTTCGATCTCGCGCCTGTCACGTCGGAATTTAGTGTGAAATGCATGAATAGGCTATGCATCGCACCGGAGAGGAAGGCGGCGCACCCCGGGGGTTCGTCGGAGTTTGCCCAGCCATGGGGGCCACACAGTGGCCGTGCAGAGGCACGGCGGCGCACGACTGTAGCCCGCACACGCACGCTGCTGCTGCGGGCGGCTACTGCTGCATGCCACGCTGTTGGGGAGAAGCCAGGCCGAGGCACGACGGCCAGGCGGCTGTAGCCGTTGAGGCGATGGTGGACGGTGGTGGTGATGTATAGTTGTGGTGGTGGTGGGGGTGGATGATGATGATGGTAATGGTGATGGCTGTGATGAAGATGATGGTGGGATGATGAAGAGGATGAGAAGTTGAAGAAGATGATGATGGAAAAGGAGGTGGGGGTGATGGTGAGAGTTTTAGTGAGAAAGAGGAGGAGATGGAGATTGTGGAGGTGGTGCTCGGCTGTGGAGTAGGGGTGGGGATGGTGATGTATGCTGTGGAGGGATAAAAAGGAGAGTGAAATTTATGTGTGTGTGTATATATGTTAATATATATAGAAAGAGTGAGAGTGAGTGTTAGAATAGAGAGAGAGATATTATTTGAAGAGAGATGGAGGTGAAGACGGCTGAGAATGGGGGGGGGGGTGTGCTAGTAGAGAGAGGGAAGGGGGTGTGATGTATATGTGTAAGGAGAGAGAGAGAGTTATATATATATATATATATATATATATATGTATGTATATATGTATATATGTATATGTATATATATATATATTTAAGAGATATTTAAGATATTTAATAAAGTATTGAGAGGGAGAGATATTTAAAATAGAAAAAAAAGAGAAATATTGTGTGGAGTGTTTGGGTAGTCATGGGAGGACAACATGGAGCTTTGATTCAGGTTCGGTCGAGCCGGGTCGGGTTAAAATCGGACAGGGGCAATAATTGAATTTAAATGGGTATTTATAATCAGGGGTAGATAAGTAACATACGGGAATTCAAATAAATGGAACACAAGTATCATGTAGGTAGTAGGCTGCATGTAGGCCATGTCCATACTTTGGGTTGACAGGTTGGATCGATGTCGGGTCCCAAAATTAAATTGGAAATTAAATCAGGTTTTACGGTAGATAATTAATTGGCCTAAATTGACCCAAAAATTGTGCGAAGCAAATGAAGCACAAAATAGAGTGTCTGAGTGGGACACGAAGGTCATGGGTGTAGAGCGTCTCGAGTAGATCATTCATGAGAAGTTGGTTATGAGAAAATGACTGGCCTTGTGTTCCGAAATTAATAGTCACGGTAACATGAAAACGATGATCAAAGATAAAAAGTGGGAATAATTATTCAACGATTAATTGGTCTAAGTTGACCCAAAGTTGCGCGATACAAAAAGAGCACAAGAGAATGAGTTTAAGTGCGACATGATATATCAACATGAAGATAATCTTGTCTACTTCAAAACCCATAAAGAGAGTTTACATAGATTGGCATCCCTGACGCTCCAGAATTCAAAGTCACGGAAAGTACATTAATGATCAAAAAAATTAAATAATAAAATATTTATTGAATACAATTTATTTAGAAAATTTAAAATAAACCCTGAAATTCAGGGGGCTTACACGCAGGGAGGTGGCTACGCATCTGGCTTGAAGGCTCTGGCTTCTTCAAAGTGCTGGATTGCTGATATGCTTCTGAGAGGCTGCACCCACAAGAATATCAGAACATGCTTCGGTGGAGGTCAATCCTCCAGCATGTGTATCGAGATAAAGGAAGGTTGCGCTTCGATGAAGATTGCATCCCTTGTCGATCCCTCTAGGCTTCTGTCGGATCTGTACTAGATCCTTTGTAGAAGAACAAAATTAGTCCCTTATGTATGGTCCTGATGTGTCTGTACTAGACTTTGGTAGACATGACAATGAAGGAACTTCTCTCCATATCTTCTGTTTTGTCTTTTTAGCACTGAGCCTGAGTCTTTTGCATCTTCTGCGCTTTAGCGAAGGGATGTCTTCAGCTGAGATTTTTCATGTTTCTACAAGACCCCCTTCAAAGTGTCCTGAAGTTGAGTCAAGCTCGAGATACTTTGAACAGAAGCATGAACACGTGTCAG
The DNA here is from genome assembly GCA_029216955.1 of Iris pallida. Lineage (NCBI taxonomy): Eukaryota > Viridiplantae > Streptophyta > Magnoliopsida > Asparagales > Iridaceae > Iris > Iris pallida. The sequence continues at coordinate 76,632,629 of JANAVB010034417.1, forward strand.
GACTGTACGAGCTGGGTGATGACTAGTGTCATGCCTAGCTCTTAGCATTAATTGTCCTGAGTTATCATTTCAGAGCATGGACTCCTGATGGCTTCTTGATATTGGAGCCTCTTACATCATTGCAGGGATCACAAACCTGTTTAGTAGAGGAGGTTCAGAGTCACGTTCCTTTGGCCACACACAGTACTGCCATCTGTCATGGAGTGGAGCTTTAACTTAACTTGTAAGCTTCCTTCTGACCGATGTCTGGCTCGTACTTGGACCACGTGAACAACCTACATAAAATCTGTCCTCCTTCAGACTCAGCTGCTTCAACAATGGCCTTGCTTTCCCGATGTTCAGCTCCAGATGACCCTGGAGTTTGCTTGAGGCGACCGTCGGTGGCAAATCCTTTTATCCAAAGAAGCTGTAGTAGAACAACCATTGGATCTCAAGACGTCCCACATCTTGGATGTCATAGGCGTCAATGGCATCTCTAACCCTTGCTTCCTGGGTTTGGATTACTTGCCATTCTGACCAAGGAATAATAAGGCCTGCTGCTATGGTTGCTCTCGCCTGCCCGCTGGAGAGATAGGAGAGTCCTGTGCTGGTCTTCATCCCTGGCTCGGGCTAGTAGGAACTTCGGGCGGTAGCTTCCTTTTGACCAGGAAGTGATTGGCTCTGTCACCGCTTCGTTCGTGCTATTGAGAGCTTGTACCATAATTTTAGCTTTTTTTTGCTTTTGTGTATATAAATACGAAGAGTCTGTAATAGGTCTTTGTAGCCGCTTGGTTTTATATGTAGAAGCTTTCTTGTTCCTTTTGCTTTTGTCTCTAGAATAAAGAAGGAATCTTCATAATAGATTTGCCTGACCAGAGGTAATATGGACGTGGTAGGCTTGATCTTTGTCGGAGTATAGAATAACAATCCAGAGGTAATATAGACGTGAACTGTTTTCTAGATCGCCGAGATAATCATAGAACTGATGCGAGAAGAACGACTACTCAGAGGTAATGTGGACATGGTAGTCGCATCTTCCTGGTGTAGAGGAGCAATCCAGAGATAATGTACACGTAAAGTGCTTCATCTACTTGAGAGAATATATAGGAGGGAGAGCAAGAGATCCCCTTACCAGAACTCATGGGTACCCTTTTCAGGGGATGCAGGTGCCTATGCTGGTTCTGTCTTCAGATGTAATACTTCTTTAGGAACTTGCCGTTGATGGGCATCATTAGCAAGTCCCCATTAGGCTTAGCTTGCCGATAAGCACCGTTGGAGTACACCATTTCTACGACGAATGGTCCTTCCCACTTGGGCTCGAACTTCCCAGTCGTCTTGTGGGTCATCACCATCGGTCTCCGTACTGCCAAGACGAGGTCGCCCACCTAGTAGGATCTTTCGCGGAGGTTTTTGTCAAAAGCCCTAGAGATGCAAGCTTGGTAAAGCTCAATCCTTTGCTGCTCGAGCAAGCACTTTTCATCCAACGCTTCTAACTCTTGTAATCTCCTGTGCTAATTGTCTTCGACGGTTAATTGATTAGTGATGGCTACCCATAAGGACGGGATTTGAATCTCCAAGGGGAGGACATCCTCGCTCCCATAGACCAAGGAAAATGGTGTACTGCCTGTAGGTGCATGAATAGTCGTACAGTAGGCACATAGACATTCGCCTAACTTCTCATTCCAGTTGCATTTGTTAGAGGAGACGACCTTTTTGAGGAGTTTGACAATGGTTTTATTGAATGCCTTAGCCAATCCATTAGCTGCCGTGTTGTAAGCTGTTGACGCCATATTCTGACTTCGGCTTTTGTCACAGAATCGGTGGAATGCATGGCTTACGAACTGAGGACCGTTATCTTGAATAATCCTTCTGGGAACTCCAAAGCGGTAAATAACATAACGTTTGTTGAAACTGATCACGTTAGAAGTCTATACCTCTACCAATGGTACTGCTTCTGCCTATTTGGAGAAATAATCTATAATGGCGAGGATGAACCGGTGCCCTTTGGAGGATGGTGGATTGACTGGCCCCACGATATTAATTCCTCAGGCTTTGAATGGCCACGAGGCCACCGTAAGGTGTAAATATTTCAAAAGTTGATGGATGAAATCTGTATGGAATTGGCATGCCTAACATTTCTTTGTATACTCAACATCATCTGCCATCATAGTGGGCCAGTAATAGCCCATACGGTACAGCCGCTCTTATAGCTTGGGGCCCGACTGGTGGGCTCTGCAGGTTCCATTATGTGCTTCTCTGAGTGCTTCTTGTGCCTCTGTACGAGACAAACAGCATAAGAGAAGTCTGTCGTATGAGCGACGATATAGCATTTTGGTGGCCAAATCGTAGAAGAAACAGAGTGAGAACCTCCTGATAGAAGCCGCTTCTCTTGGGTCTTCGGGTAGAATCCCATAAACTGCATAGTCTATAAATGGGAACCGCCAATCCCTGGTGCATTCATCCATTTCTACTTGTAATGAGTAGTTCTGACTTGCGTGTAGGGCATTCTTTGGACAGACTAACTCTCGGCCCGTTATTGAAATGATATGATGAGATCCAACGGGGGCGGCCAAAGAGGCGACGAGACTGGCTAGTGCGTCGGCCTCCAAGTTCTGCAACCGTGGTACATGTTCTATAAAGAGTCCTATAAAGGTGGAGATAATGTCGATTGTCGCCTGGTGATAAGGGATTAAGTCCTCTTGTCAAACTTCGTACTGACCTTGAACCTGACTGATGATCAATTTCGAGTCTCCATAGGCCTCGATGTAGTCAACCCCCAGCTGTTTGGCGAGTTAGAGTCCGATAATGAGGGTGTTATACTCTGCAGCATTGTTGGTGCATGAATCCGTGAGAGAATATGCACGATTGATAACTAATCCGTTCGAAGTAACAAGGATAATCCGACCCCTGCTAAGATTTTATCCTTTGCCCCCGCTCTTGAGGCTCCGTCAAAGAACATGTGGCATACTAAGTTGTCCAAAACTGTGTTGGACTCTAGTACTTCATCGAGGATTTTTTCGTAGAGTTTTAAATTTTTTGGCACCGGATGAGCCGTCAGGAAATCTGCCAATGCTTGGACTTTAACTGCCTTCTGTGGGATGAACATCATGTCGTAAGGAGTCAAGAGGATTGCCTATGTGGCTAGTCGTGATTTCAGTGCCCCTGGCTTAGTCATGAGGACTCTGAGAGGGTTGATCCTGGATACCACGTGGATCGTCTGTCCGGTCACATAATGTCGTATCTTCTGGATGACGAAGAGAAGGGCAAGACATTCCTTCTCAACAGGATTATACCGATACTCGGCTCCAACCATGGTCCTGCTGAGATAATATATTGCTTGCTCGTTGCCTTCTTTATTCTTTTGGGCTAATAAGGCGCCAAGAGAATGATCCATGGCTCGGACGTACAGTAGGAAGGGCTTCCCCACGACTAGGGTTACCAATACAAGAGGACTGGTAAGGTACTTCTTGATGTCATCGAACGTGCGCTGGCACTCTTCGGTCCATTCAAAAGTGATCGCTTTCTTCATTAGTCTGGTGAAGGGTTGACATTTACCAGAGAGATTTGCTATGAACCTCCTTATACATGCCAGTCGCCCTTGCAAACCTCGAAGCTCTCGGAGGTTCTTGGGAGGTGCCATGTCAAGAATTGCCTTGGTCTTCTCCGGGTCGATATGAATTCCTTTTGATGTGATGATGAAGCTTAAGAACTTGCCGCTGGAAACGCCCAGGAAGGACTTAGTTGGATTCATTTTTAGCTGATGTGTCCGCATTAGATCGAACACTATCCGTAGATCATCTAAGTAGTTGGATTTGTACTTGCTTTTGATGGCGATGTCGTCAACATAACACTCTACTGTCTTCCGAAGATGTTTACAGAATATGGTACTCATAGCCCTTTGATAGGTAGCTCCTGGGTTCTTTAATCCGAAAGGTATTACTGTGTAGCAATACACCCCCTTCAAAGTCTGGAACGTCGTATGCTTTTCGTCTTCGGGGAGCATCTTGATCTGGTTGTAGCCGGAGAACCCATCCATAAAGGACATACGCTCGAAGCCATAGGTGTTGTCAATCATCACATCGGCGATCGGGAGAGGGAACTCATCTTTAGGACAGGCCGAATTGAGATCTCTGAAGTCTATATAAATTCGTATCTTTACGTTCTTCTTAGTGACACGGACGGCATTTACGACCCTATCTGGGTGCTGCTCTTCGCAGATGAAGCCACTCTCAATGAGTTTGTCGACCTCCTCTTCAATAGCATCCATAATGTTGGGGCGGAACCGACGCTGTTGCTGCTTGACCAGTGTCACATGGGGCAGGATATTGAGACGGTGCATGGCTACTTGCGGGTTTATCCCTGGCATATCTTCGTAGCTCCAGACGAAGACGTCGATGTACTCGCAGATGAGCTGTATCAGGGACTGCCTATCATATTCCGTTAGACTTTTGCTAATGAAGATGGGCTTAGGTGTCGCCTCATCTCCTAATTCGACCTGGACGACTTCATCTTCCGTAGGGGGTTCGTGTTGCTCGAAATGCCACTCCTACTGGGATCCTAAGCGCTGCCCCTAGGGTTCATCTTTGAAGTACTTGAATACTTGGTCTTTGTCCTCGACTGGGGGGTTTAGAGAGACCATGTTGACAGATAGCGTTTCCCCGAACAGCTCTGTCATCAGAGTACAGGGTGTCCTCTTACTCGTAGCCCGATGCTGTTAGAAGATTGACCACTTCTATGCCACATCGGGGACAGAATGATGTCACGCTGTGCCTTTGAAGCTGGACTACTCTCAGACTAGAGAGTAACTATATTGGCCATGATGGTCTTCTCCTCGTAATCCAATGATATGACATTGGCGTTAATGAGGCACTGAATTTGCCCCTTCAACACATAGCAATCTTGTGTTGAGTGATGGACATACTGGTGATAATGGCAGTACTTGGGATGGTCCACCTTTTACACTTCATCAGGACGTCTGGGTGCTGGGATGGACAGTTTGTCGCTCTTCGTAAGCATCTCGAAGAGCTCCAGCGTATCCTCGTCATTGAAGGAGTAAGTCTCCCTCGACCTCTACGCTTTCGCAGACTTGGGGTTCGCAGCTGCTGAACCTTTGGAGATGTTGACGGTCATGGCTTGCTTGCCTTTTTCGTCATTTGGGTTGTTGTTAGACGAGCGTCTCCCCTTGTCTTCGGTCGCAGAAAAGTGTAGCCCCAGGAGCTGTGCATCCTGGGCTTTCTTTTGTGTGGCATCCGCCTCTATAATGAAAGGCGTCCACTCCGTACATGGAGCACTGTGCTACAATTTTATAGCGGACAACATGTTCATATGACAGGAGTCTATGAGCAGGGGCTCGGGCATGCCGAGCGGTAATCTAAGGGCTGCTTGGGGGAAGTGCTCGATATATGCACGGATAGGCTCTTTCTCTCTATGGACTATTTCAATGAGGGTCGACATGGTCATATCCATGCCTCCTTCGTAGAATCGGTCCATAAATCAAGTCTTCAGGTCTTCAAATGATGAGATACAGTCGTCCGAAAGACTGTAAAACCACTCATAGGCTACCCCCTGCAGGCCTCCTATGAATATGTTGGACAGGAGGGCATCATCCTTTGGAAGGTACCCCGTTACTGAGGCAAAGTACCTCAAGTATTTTCGGGGAGATCCCTTCCCTTCATAAGGTGTAAGCGTATGCGGATTGTATTTGGAAGGATAGACGGCGTTGTCCCACTCGACAGGATATGACTGCCGGATCGCCTTCTTTTGGAGCGTTGTTTGCTTCTTCTTGGCATCATGACGAGCATACAGCTCCTTGATGGCCTGCTTTATCTCGACCGACATTGCGGAGCCTGTAGCCGATGGAGTAGACGAGGATGGTCCTGCCTGATTGGTAGTAGGCAACTTGCTGGATTCGTCATTGGTTGGCGGATCACGTACAGGTGTAGAGGTAGTGGGGCCATGCTATTCTTGAGGTCGATAATAACCAAGGACAGGGTCTTCATGGTGTTCGTCAGCATATCTAACTTCGTCGTGAGGACTTCGATACGTCTGAGAGCTTCGTTGTTGTCTTCCTCATTGCCATCGGCCATGAACACAGACTGAGTGTGAGGGTAACTCGAGGGAGCCGTGGATCCTTCACTTTCTGGCTCAGACGTCTGAGTCTCGCTGTCCTGAGGATATACCGTAAGATTGTGATCTTCTTCGGACTCAGTATGGTTACTACCCCCGGTCTGGTGACTAGCTGTACCAATAGAGACATCCGTGTCGTATTGTGCCTCGTCAGATTAGAACATAGGGTTGTTGTGCATGGTAGGAGACTGGCTACCCCCAATTTTTGATAAGGTACCTATTGCAGATTTGGAACGAGTGCCTTGGAGCACACCTATGTCGGGTACCTTAGCTTTGCTGTTCTCTAACCTCCTCTTCCGTTCAGCAACCGATATTAGAGGATTCTGGGAGGGCTCATTGAAAGCTCTGGAATCCTGTACCGTACAACATGTGGCGATACGGGGCTCGTCTTCTCTATGGCTCACCGACTCCCTGTTAGGTCTCAGGCGTAGAGTAGAGTCTCTGGAAGATGGAGCGCTTGCTCGACGATGGCACAGCCGTTTGCTGACAACGACAGTTGATGGTAATCTGGGTACAAGAGTGCCTTGATTTAGGCACGTCTTGCGCCACAGATTCTTCTTCCACTTAGAAGAGGGCTGGTACTTCTGTTGTAGCACTCCTATTGTACATGCAGGAAAGCTACATGTAAGCACGGTCAGAGCGGGTCTGGCAAGGAAGCCTCCTATCGCTCCTGCGGGAACGCTGCTCGCATTGCTCCCTTTTTGTGGGAAGTACCCCCTGGCTTGGCTTACGTATAGGAGTACCCCAGTGGAAGGGAGATTCGACTGGTTGAGGTATCAGAGTGCAAGATCCAGTCTTGTATAGCTTTCCGTCGGTTGTACGTGTTACTGTCAAAACGGGCCTCTGGTCTGCCGCTGGTGTTGCACGCTTGTTATACGAAGCACGAGGCACTTGGGTTCTCTTCCTTCTACCTCCAGTGGGCTAGTAGTATTCAGAGTCCGCCGAAGGTTTACCTGAAGGGAAAGTGATTTTGTCGAAGACAGATCTCCTTACCGGCAATACTCCCGTCGTGAGGGGTTTGACCGGTATGCGCTTACTTTGGCATCGTTCCTTCGTCAGATCAATCGTGGAACCACCATCTTCTTTGCCGAGCTTTCCCGGGACGAGAATTGGGAGAGGGGATAAGGCTGTAGCATCTGGGATCTTCTCTGTGGCATTGATGTTGAGGGGGTCCTGAGACGCAGTTCCCGCCATCGTGCTACTGGGTGCAGCCGCCTTAGGCCTCCAGCCACGTCGAGTCTTCTTCGGTTGTACGAATCGCTTTGAAGTCCTTGACTTTTTATCAGAGAGGAGATCTTCAAAAGCCTGCTTGTTGAAGCGTACGACCAGCATGTCTTGAGAAGCTCCCAGCAAGTTGTCATCAAATTACGTCATCATCTTCTCATTGGAGGAGAAGGTAGTCCCCAGCAGAGTCGCCATTTTGTTCGATGTAACAAAAGGTTAAACGAACTTTTTTGCTTTATTAAATGTATAAGGTAACTGTATACAAAGAAGGAAGTTCTAAATAGGATATTCTAAGTACAGGGAGTAGAGGTTTATGGGAAAGTATGATAGTGGAGATCGAGCGCTGCAGTGGCTTCTTTACTCCGTTGACGATCTGACGACGAATCAACCCTGCTATGGCTCTCTAGCGCCTTTGATAGGACTCTGGAGTCACCTATTAAGAGGCTGTCTGGATGAGAAGATCACTTGAAGATGGTTGGTTGGTTCTTTGGTTGATCGGTAGATGAGGGTGGTCGACTCTTCGTAGATAGAGATCGCTGCTCCTTGGAAGATTGTCGATTGTCAATCTTCCCTCTCTCTTTTTTCTCTCCTCTTGGTGGAAGAAGAAATCCTTCTATTTATAGAGAATCGAGCACATATGCGATGTGCATTAGGGTTCCTGAAATATGATAGAATCTATCGTCATTACACGGTACGGGCTTCTGCGGTGCTGACACGTAGCGGACATCGAGATTCCCCTTAAACGAGATCTCTGGTGGTTACAAACATAACCGAAGGAGGTGACATGTAGCGCTTGCCGATTTGCTTGCTCGAATACAACCAAGTAAATCTTGGAATTTCATCCTAGATTTGAAGTCTAATTGATCCTCGTCTAAGATTTAAATCAATCTGATATAATATCAATCATGATTTAATCCTAATCTTCTCTGCAAGAGACGATTTAAACAAACCAATTGGAGTGGACCCATGCTTCCTGCGCCTCTGGTGAGGACTAAGTGCTGCTGCACTTTTGGGGAAATGAGTAGATCGTGCTTTTGAAGACGACGGAACCTCTATGCTTTTAGGCTACGAGTGGACTTGGCTTCAAATGACGACGAGACTTCTGTGCATATAGAGCAACTTATGAAGCTGTATTTTGGGCTACCAGAGTCACTGTGTTGTAGGTGACATGTAGGCTTGTGCTTTAGGTTGACGAGGTTTCTCTGCTTTTGGAGCAATAGGTTGACTTGCATTGGTTGCGAGGGGAGTTCCCAAGTCTCTTATAGAGAAGTGACTTAAGCTTCTGATCCGGAGCAGATGACTGTGCCGTGGGAATGGAGATGGTGTGAGCATACCACCATTCTGCACCTCATGCGGACGCAGGTAAGTAGTTGCACCTTTGAACAGTGGAGGCATTGGCTGTGAAGGAAAGGGTATGACACCTTGCGCGTCTGTGATTAGCGCAGGCAGATAGCTGCACCTCTGGAGTGAAGGCATAGGCTTCTGGAATAAAAGAAGGGAAGGGGGCCTACCAGCATCTTGTTTCTGAGGTTAGCACGGGGAGGTGGCTGCACATCTGGCTTGAAGGCTCTGGCTTCTTCAAAGTGCTGGGTTACTGATATGCTTCTGAGAGGCTGCATCCACAAGAATATTAGAACATGCTTCGGTGGAGGTCAATCCTCCAGCGTGTGTATCAAAAAGAAGGAAGGCTGCGCTTCGATGAAGATTGCATCCCTTGTAGATCCCTCTAGGCTTCCGTCGAATCTATACTAGATCCTTTGTAGAAGAACAAAATTAGTCCCTTATGTATGGCCCTGATATGTCTGTACTAGACTTTGGTAGACATGACAATGAATGGACTTCTCTCCATATCTTCTGTTTTGTCTTTTTAGTACTGAGCCTGAGTCTTTTGCATCTTCTGTCCTTTGGCGAAGGGATCTCTTCAGCTAAGATTTTTCATGCTTCTACAAGGGTACCTAGCCAAGTCTTGACACTGTCTACTTAAGGCACTAACTCCTCTATATGGTACTTGGATGACACTCTCATACTAGGTTATTCATGTCTCTCCTTCAACTAGTCACTAAAATATTGGTGCCTAAACCTCTATAATATTTGAAATACTCCATCTCTTGCGACTAGGGTATTCCTCCTATTCTGGTACCTGGTGCAACTCATACCCTGACACTTGTTAATCACTCTAGGGCTTTCATTTATAATTAGTTATGAAAATATATATACAATACTTCCTAACCAAACTCTAACAAGTTAATACTAATACTCAAGGGCATAGACCAATTTGCAAGTTACCAAACCATCACACTATGGTAAAATAATAATGAAATGAAGCTCTATAAGGAACTGTCACGACCCGCACCCAAGGTAGGGGTACGAGTACGTGGTTACGTCCAGCCTACACTGCAGAATCAGTGGTAGAACGCTGTATAGGTCGTCTGAAAATACTACAACTAAACAATATAAGGGTACCTGTCATCTCCGTATGGAGGAATATAATATGGCATAACTCAATCACAAGACAAACAAGGATAGATAGCACAAAATGGAAATATAATAGAAGGGACTGAAAAAGAGTTCAAGATCCAAACACAAGCTCAGAGATATAAACAACAACACAGAGTCACAAAATATAATATAAAAACTACAGTCTGAAAGTACTAGCTGGATCGCAGTCCAGGCAAGCCTAACTAAGCTATACTAGTCCAGGTGTACAAAGTCTAGTGGCTCAACTGCCAGGTCACAGTCCTGGCCTAAGTCTTCATGTGCCATGACCCTATAGTAGGTCGGGCAGTCTGCCTTGGAACCATCTATAATATATCAATGGTATCCTGTCAGGAAAATGAGCAAGTACAACTCCGAAAGCAGTTCTAATATATTGACATATTCCATAAAAACATGTCACGACCCGGTCCCCAAATACTTGGGTCGAATCGGATCATGCCCAGCCTGCACCGTTGATGAGACGGCGGCAGTAAGCTGTAATCCATATTGCAGGTCAATCAACAACAAGTAAACTAAAATTTACCACAACATTTATTCGATAATAAACTTGTCCAGTACAAAAGTTTAAAAGATCCAAAAACTGAAATAAGACTAGCTAACACCAACAGCATCTAAGGAGACGCCGATCCATCGTCGTCAGGTAGTACCGCCGGGTACCGAACAGGATTGTTGAACATTAGCTCTGTGCCACCAGATACTCTAGAAAGATCAACCTCAGAGTAACCTAAAATGTTGGTCTCCAGTCAGGAGTGAGCAAAGTACAGTTCATGCAAATTTTAACAATTAAAATGGCAATTTATAACATGCATTTTTAAACAGTTTGAAAATGAACAATTTTGAAATAGTACAGTACAGTGATATGAATAGGTAAAGAATATGACCGGTTTGGGTACATTTGTATCCTAGCGATACGGTATGGCTTATCCCCGTGTGAGAGAGGGGTAAGCTAACACATTCATTATCCTAAGTTTGGATTTGGTCATATCCAGTACACTATTCCCCCAGTCCCCAACAATACGATCAATGCTCCCGAAGGAGTTCGTGTAAACAGTGGTTTAAACTTGCAATGAAACAATTGTGAAAATAATTGTAAAATCTACATAAAATGTACTTGCCTTAAACTTCCGATTGAACAAGGTTGGTACTTCGGTATTCGAAAGGTCACGCTCTTCCTTGAATTCCTACATTCCGGGAAAACTTTGTCTCAGAGCCAAACTTAGAGTTATCTAGTTACAATCTCTATTTGTCTTTCCTAGTCAATTTTAGTCAACAACATCACAACGTTTACTAGTGAGTTGTACTTTTGGAAATTCCATTTTATTTTACTTTTTCAGGAAAACTTGTAATTATCTTCTAATTTATTAAAACTTTGTATTTTGTACATAAATTATTATTTATTTAAAAAATGAGAAGAAATCATAATTCATCAATTAATTACTAATAATCTACTATTTACGTTACACTACAATACCCAGAAAAGAAAATAGAAATAAGTCCTAAAATTATTACATTTTCACAGTACGCATAGTAATTTGGGCTTATGCCCTTACAAACCAATTTACACGAATTTAAATAAGACAAAATGGTTAGTCTAAAAATTAAATATTAATAATTCTTCAAAATTCCTAATTTTAAATTATAGAAAAAAACTGTGAGTCTCAGACTCTGGTCCATTCTTCACATTTAGCTACTCTGCCTCAACGTCCGGTCGAACCGGTGCGTTTGCATTTCACTGGGGCCCAGTGACCGTTTAAGGTCGTCGCCCAAAATATTATAAAAATAATATTTAACTCGAAAAATCATTTCGAAAATCATTTAATAAAATTCACGAAAATTTCGGCAGCATTCCCTCTCTTTTCGGGATAACCCAAAACTGGGAAATGCTCCGGTTTTCCTGCAAAAATATTTCCAACCCCAAAATATATATATATATAACCTTCACAGAAAACTCCCGAAATCCATTCGGAAAACCCGAAATCTCAACAGGACCAACATTCCAGAGAATATAATCCGAAGACAGAGAAATAAAACCAATATATATATATAAATCTATTTTCAGAATTATTCCCGCGATTTCTCAGAAAACCCGAGAAGGAAACGGAAATCCCGAAAGCATCAGAAAATCCCACAGAAACAATACCACAGAAAATGTTTTCCTAAAAGGAAAACCCACAGAACGTAACTTCCGAAATATTCAGAAAATCCGAAACCGAAAATGGAACGGAACCACACTGAAATTCCGAATTCCCATAGGAATTGGGTTGGACCAATTCATCATAGACTAAAGGAAATCTCGGGATTAGAGGTTACCCAAAACCGACGACGGAATCCGAAGAGTAGCTTCGGACTCGAAACAGAAACGGAAATGGAAGCGGAAAGTCGACAGAGCACACAGGGGCCGTACAAGTCAGCGCCGGGGAGTAGATCGGAACAGCAGAGGGGCGCGCGGGGTTGAACGCCGGCGATCGGACGGCCGGGGTCGGGCGCACGGGGTACAGCGGGAACGGCGCGGGGTCGGCACGGATGAACACGAGGACGGGGCCTCGGGAGGTGCTCGGCCCAGAGGGGTCGACCGGGGCGGATGGGGTGCGCCGGATCGGGTGGGGGCGGCGGATCGGGTGGGGGCGGCGGAGCTTCAGGAACGGGGTCGCCGGAAATGGTTTGTGAACGCTAGGGCTTGAGGAATTGGGGAAGAAGAAGATTGGGATGGTGGTGTGGAGAATAGTGAGTAGTAGGGACTTTTATAGGAAGGAGGGGAGGGGAAGTTACGAAGTCGGAGAGCCACCCTCAAGGCCGGCGGTGGTGGAAAACCCAAGGGTTAGCCGTTGCAATGGGAAGAAGAGGAATAGACCCAAAAAACCGAAAATGAAATTATTCATTCCATTCTAGAATGATTACAGCAAACATTTGCTCAGGGAAAGGAAAAATAGACTTAAAAATAGGCTTATGGGCCAAAAGTATTGGGTTCTCATTCTCTTTCCAGAAGAATGACTTAACTGTTAGTTAAGTATATGGGTTTGGTAAATGGGTATTGGGCTGTAGGAAAATAATGGGTCCCCATTTGGTTTTAAAAAGGGTTTGACCAACCAAAGACTGTTGGATTAATGGAATGGGCTTAGTGATAGTTATGGAAAAATTGTTGGGTTTTATAAATAGGCTTTGAATTCATTTGGGTTTGGGTATGGGTAGAGTCCAAAATGGGCTTAAGGCTTGGGCTGGATTTTAAGGCTTGAATCAAAGCTTATGTAAAGAAAATCATTTTGATCCAAATATTTAAGTAATAGCTTAAAAGATAAATGATTTCTTTTTAGAAAAATTATAACTAATAATTTAAAGTTCTAAAATATTTAAAAATATTTTACTGTCTCATATCGGGTTCGAACCGGGTTCGGGTCTGGACTGTCAAAAATCCAAGTTTAACTATTTGGAAAATAATTTACTCTTAAATAAATATTATTAACATCTAACATTATTCTAAAGGAAAAATTTATTGCTAATAAAATTTTATTTAGCAAATAAAAAAAATTAGAAGTAAACTAAAAATACGGGTTTCACAACCTTCCCTCCTTAGAAAATTTCAGTCCTCGAAATTTAAGGACAGGTAGGACAGGATTCCCACAATTCAATTAGACACGAGTATGGTGTTCAGGTTCAAACAATAAGAATTTTTAAAGGTAATCATGGATGAGACAATTTAGGGACAAAATAAAATATAAAGCGAACCAAAGTGTATGAGGTTGATCAGACCATCATTGCACCGGTTCTGATTAGACAATATATTAATGGAGGCCTCCAATAAGATAATGTCATGATCAAGCTTGAAAAAGGAATAGCTCGCAAAACTAGGCTAACAAGCATAATGTCAATTTGAAAATGAAACAGATGAGTATGGAAAGAAATAGGAATAATGATTCAACTTTGCCTGATCTTCATCTCACCTCTGACTATGCTTGTTACTGGTTTCTCTGACACTGCCTTCTTCTACAAATTCCAGTGGTTGACAACTGTTGTCTGCCCAGTGCTTCTGTCTATCATAGCTTGTCTCTGATCATCTTCACTTCCTCTGCTGCGCCAGTTACTCTCTCTGGATCTAACAGTATTCTTTCTTCTACATCGTCCTATGCAAGTTATGTACGAAAACTACATCCAAAACTTCAATGATGTTGTACTGATGCTAACTGGGTATTTATTGTAAGAAAACTCTACCAAAGATAATTGATCTTTCCAAGATCCTCCAGATTCCAGGAGGCAAGATTCTTCAGCAAGTCTTCAAACGTCTAGATTGACTTCTTTGATTGTCTGTCAGTTGGAACTTCATGAATCCGGTAGATGTGTCTCTTGCACATTGCCGCCAACTCTTTCAGTGAATAAAGCAACTTCATAATGAACTGACTTGGTCAGTCAGTCCACAAAATCCAATTGATGATCTTCCCTCCTTAGGAACAAAGTAATCCTAACACAAGGTCCATTTATGTGTTCCTACTTCTACTTCGAAATATCCAGCGTCTGCAGGAATCTTGCTAATTTCTATATGTTGACAGAATACCTAACCTCATTCTTGGAATTTGTCCTTCTTCATTACATAACACCATTTAATGGTACACACATCCTGATACATCTGGTTAGAGTGTGTGGGATACTGCGCTTCTTAGTTCACCAGAAGGTATACAACCTCGTACCATTCTTCAAAAGCTCCATCGTTGGCAATAAAGAAACTCCCAAATGTTCCTGCCAACACTTGATCTCTAAGTTTACAAGTGCCTTGTCTTGAAACTGCGTCTTCTTGACTTTGTTCTTCAGACTCGAGCTCACTTGCAGCTTTATTGACACTGAATCAGCATCTAGTTCCATCCTTCTATCTTCAGACAGTATGCTCTCCAGCCCAACTTCCTGATGTCTAGGTGCCGCTTCTTGGTCAAACCATCGATATCAGCTTCAATCGTCTTCGTTTACCCAATATTCCGCTCTTTCTGAGTAGAAATATATTTCAGACTTTTATAGTCCGTATATAATTTTACTCCCTTTCCATAATAATTCCATAGCCTTAAAGCAAGGATACTTACAACAAGTTCCGAATTATGTGTGGGATAGTTCTTCTCATGAGTCCGTAATTGCCTAGATATGTAGACAATTATTTTCCCATGTTGTTGAAGAATACAACCCAGCCTTTTTCCTGAGACATCTCTGTAGATGGTGAAACCACCGGATCCTGCGGGTAGCGCAAGGATTGGTAAGCTTCTTCTACAGCTTCTTAAATGCGTCCAGACAAACTCTTCATTCTTTCGAGTCAGCTTCATTATCGACTCAGCAATCTTGGCGAATTCCTACACAGATTCCAGTAGTATCCCATCAAGTCCAAGAAACCATTGAACTTAGATATACGACTTCTCCACAGCGGCTATCTATCTAGAGTCTATCAAATTTTCTTCTCTTGTGACATTATGGCAAAAACCACATTGTCTAAGAAAATTCATGTCTTGATAGCTTACCAAAAACTTCTTCAAAGTTCCTAGAAATTTCTCAGATGCTCTTCATGTTCTTCTTCAGTCCTTGAGTATATCAGATTTTTGTTATCTAAAGAAAAGACAACAAACTGATTCAATTACTCATAAAAAGACTCTGTTCATGAGATTCATGAACACAACATGAGTATTCATCATTCCAAGAGACATGATCCAAAAATTCAACTACCAGTATTTGGTGTTGAATGTCGTCTTGAGAATGTACTCCTTCATGATCTTATTCTGATGGTAGTCAGTTCTTAAGTTAATCTCCGAAAACCCTTAAGTTCACTCAACTTGGATAGATCATCAGTCGAGAAAAAGTAATTCTTCAGTGCCCTGATAGTCTACTCTCATCCATATTGTTTTATCCTTCTTGGATACAAACAAGACTGATGCTTCTTAGAGTGAAGCTCCGTCTTATATGAAACCCAACACCTTTAGTCCATTGATCTAATCCTTCATTTCCTTGGCTTCCTTCAGGTCGATTCTATAGTATCACTTAGTCATAGGGAAGGAGCTAGGTACTAGGTTAATGGAATATTTCTATGCATAGGGTAATCCAGAAACTATTAGGGAAAACTTCTATCATGAAGATGTAACTAAGATTTTTATTCATATAAGAGAATTACAACAAAACTCTCATAATTGATCTAGGGACATCTTGTTACAGCTTCTTAATAGATAATACTACTCAGCAGTCCTAAGTACTATTCTTCATGGTTCTGGTTCTTGCTTGGGCATCTCCATTTTCTTCCTCTTCTATGATCCTTGATTCTGCTTCATCCCTTCCTACGGTCTGTTGGATAGAGTCCTGAGGTTGTGGCATAATAGACGCTCCGATACGATGATAAGATAAGAGGCAGTCCTTAACTTGATGTTCAGCAGATCCACACACCAAACATTGCCTTAATCTCTTGCGACAAATGTTGGCTTGGTGACCAGGTCTCTTACAGTAGGCACAAGCCAAAAGCTTCTTGCAATATGGTTGTTGGACAAGGCCCAAATATCTTCTATTCTCATGGGTATCCCTCCTAGGACGAGGTTCCGCTCCAACTTGGTTTAAAATGGCTAAGGTTGCGTCGTTGATATTCTTCATGACTTCTCTCAAGATATCCATCTGTTCAGCTTGAATCTTCTGATACTCTAGGATTTCTTGAAATAAAGCAACCATCTGAGAGGTGTTCTCTGGTACTGGTGAAGCAACATGAGTGGGTACTTCCTCAAAGAAAAGTAACCCAGTTAGAGGAGAGGTAGGATTTGCCAGTGTGGGGAAAACTTCACTGGATGATTGGTGAGGATGATCAATCAGCTGGTTGGGTGAAAAGCTCTGACTTGACTGAAGAGGCGGGGTTCGATCCGGAGATGATACCACATCGCCAGCAGAGTTGGTTTTGTCAGTGGTCATTCTCTGAAAGGTTTAGGATGCAAGCATAAGCAAGGTAACCTACCAGTCTATAAAAATATTTATCATATATAAATCGGTCCTATGTTGTGGCAATTTTGATGTTCTAGTGTTCCTAATTGTTTCTAGTTTTCCTAAATTGTTGATTTAGAAGACCTGCATGGGCCACCCCTAAAAACATGTCACGACCCGGTCCCCAAATACTTGGGTCGAATCGGATCATGCCCAGCCTGCACCGTTGATGAGACGGCGGCAGTAAGCTGTAATCCATATTGCAGGTCAATCAACAACAAGTAAACTAAAATTTACCACAACATTTATTCGATAATAAACTTGTCCAGTACAAAAGTTTAAAAGATCCAAAAACTGAAATAAGACTAGCTAACACCAACAGCATCTAAGGAGACGCCGATCCATCGTCGTCAGGTAGTACCGCCGGGTACCGAACAGGATTGTTGAACATTAGCTCTGTGCCACCAGATACTCTAGAAAGATCAACCTCAGAGTAACCTAAAATGTTGGTCTCCAGTCAGGAGTGAGCAAAGTACAGTTCATGCAAATTTTAACAATTAAAATGACAATTTATAACATGCATTTTTAAACAGTTTGAAAATGAACAATTTTGAAATAGTACAGTACAGTGATATGAATAGGTAAAGAATATGACCGGTTTGGGTACATTTGTATCCTAGCGATACGGTATGGCTTATCCCCGTGTGAGAGAGGGGTAAGCTAACACATTCATTATCCTAAGTTTGGATTTGGTCATATCCAGTACACTATTCCCCCAGTCCCCAACAATACGATCAATGCTCCCGAAGGAGTTCGTGTAAACAGTGGTTTAAACTTGCAATGAAACAATTGTGAAAATAATTGTAAAATCTACATAAAATGTACTTGCCTTAAACTTCCGATTGAACAAGGTTGGTACTTCGGTATTCGAAAGGTCACGCTCTTCCTTGAATTCCTACATTCCGGGAAAACTTTGTCTCAGAGCCAAACTTAGAGTTATCTAGTTACAATCTCTATTTGTCTTTCCTAGTCAATTTTAGTCAACAACATCACAACGTTTACTAGTGAGTTGTACTTTTGGAAATTCCATTTTATTTTGCTTTTTCAGGAAAACTTGTAATTATCTTCTAATTTATTAAAACTTTGTATTTTGTACATAAATTATTATTTATTTAAAAAAACGAGAAGAAATCATAATTCATCAATTAATTACTAATAATCTACTATTTACGTTACACTACAATACCCAGAAAAGAAAATAGAAATAAGTCCTAAAATTATTACATTTTCACAGTACGCATAGTAATTTGGGCTTATGCCCTTACAAACCAATTTACACGAATTTAAATAAGACAAAATGGTTAGTCTAAAAATTAAATATTAATAATTCTTCAAAATTCCTAATTTTAAATTATAGAAAAAAACTGTGAGTCTCAGACTCTGGTCCATTCTTCACATTTAGCTACTCTGCCTCAACGTCCGGTCGAACCGGTGCGTTTGCATTTCACTGGGGCCCAGTGACCGTTTAAGGTCGTCGCCCAAAATATTATAAAAATAATATTTAACTCGAAAAATCATTTCGAAAATCATTTAATAAAATTCCCGAAAATTTCGGCAGCATTCCCTCTGTTTTCGGGATAACCCAAAACTGGGAAATGCTCCGGTTTTCCTGCAAAAATATTTCCAACCCCAAAATATATATATATATAACCTTCACAGAAAACTCCCGAAATCCATTCGGAAAACCCGAAATCTCAACAGGACCAACATTCCAGAGAATATAATCCGAAGACAGAGAAATAAAACCAATATATATATATAAATCTATTTTCAGAATTATTCCCGCGATTTCTCAGAAAACCCGAGAAGGAAACGGAAATCCCGAAAGCATCAGAAAATCCCACAGAAACAATACCACAGAAAATGTTTTCCTAAAAGGAAAACCCACAGAACGTAACTTCCGAAATATTCAGAAAATCCGAAACCGAAAATGGAACGGAACCACACTGAAATTCCGAATTCCCATAGGAATTGGGTTGGACCAATTCATCATAGACTAAAGGAAATCTCGGGATTAGAGGTTACCCAAAACCGACGACGGAATCCGAAGAGTAGCTTCGGACTCGGAACAGAAACGGAAATGGAAGCGGAAAGTCGACAGAGCACACAGGGGCCGTACAAGTCAGCGCCGGGGAGTAGATCGGAACAGCAGAGGGGCGCGCGGGGTTGAACGCCGGCGATCGGACGGCCGGGGTCGGGCGCACGGGGTACAGCGGGAACGGCGCGGGGTCGGCGCGGATGAACATGGGGACGGGGCCTCGGGAGGTGCTCGGCCCAGAGGGGTCGACCGGGGCGGATGGGGTGCGCCGGATCGGGTGGGGGAGGCGGATCGGGTGGGGGCGGCGGAGCTTCAGGAACGGGGTCGCCGGAAATGGTTTGTGAACGCTAGGGCTTGAGGAATTGGGGAAGAAGAAGATTGGGATGGTGGTGTGGAGAATAGTGAGTAGTAGGGACTTTTATAGGAAGGAGGGGAGGGGAAGTTACGAAGTCGGAGAGCCACCCTCAAGGCCGGCGGTGGTGGAAAACCCAAGGGTTAGCCGTTGCAATGGAAAGAAGAGGAATAGACCCAAAAAACCGAAAATGAAATTATTCATTCCATTCTAGAATGATTACAGCAAACATTTGCTCAGGAAAAGGAAAAATAGACTTAAAAATAGGCTTATGGGCCAAAAGTATTGGGTTCTCATTCTCTTTCCAGAAGAATGACTTAACTGTTAGTTAAGTATATGGGTTTGGTAAATGGGTATTGGGCTGTAGGAAAATAATGGGTCCCCATTTGGTTTTAAAAAGGGTTTGACCAACCAAAGACTGTTGGATTAATGGAATGGGCTTAGTGATAGTTATGGAAAAAATTGTTGGGTTTTATAAATAGGCTTTGAATTCATTTGGGTTTGGGTATGGGTAGAGTCCAAAATGGGCTTAAGGCTTGGGCTGGATTTTAAGGCTTGAATCAAAGCTTATGTAAAGAAAATCATTTTGATCCAAATATTTAAGTAATAGCTTAAAAGATAAATGATTTCTTTTTAGAAAAATTATAACTAATAATTTAAAGTTCTAAAATATTTAAAAATATTTTACTGTCTCATATCGGGTTCGAACCGGGTTCGGGTCTGGACTGTCAAAAATCCAAGTTTAACTATTTGGAAAATAATTTACTCTTAAATAAATATTATTAACATCTAACATTATTCTAAAGGAAAAATTTATTGCTAACAAAATTTTATTTAGCAAATAAAAAAAATTAGAAGTAAACTAAAAATACGGGTTTCATAAGAGACATGTATAATGAAATACCAGACAAAATCAACAGGAAATATATAACAGGATGTGAGTACTGAATATCATAACATGGTGAAAAAAGTACTGAATGTAGAACTGAGTAGGATATATGATATAATAAAGTAAATATAAAATGTGCCATGAATTATTAGAGCGTTATGTGATCGGCCTGGGAAACCGGACATGCTATCCACTTGGCCCGACAATCAAAAAAAATCTCTAGAAAGGTTCATGCCGGCCAACCCGGATAACGAGCACAAGGAATAAGATCTCGCTATACCCTACGTGAAGTGAGGGTGTTACAAGCACAAGAATATAGTGACAGGGTGGCTTGATCACATAGCCCCTAGTAATTCCCCATCCCCGAGTAGTATAATAGATTCAGACATGGTACGTCATGACACGGGATTCTCTAAGAGGGTAGCTACTCCCTCTCAGGAATCAGTGTCTATACAAGTACAGGGAACAAGGGATACATGTACTAATATACCAAGAAAGTCCAGGAATAACACCTCATGACAGGATCCGACGTATACTAGTCCGTGAACCATCGTGCCAGGAATCAAGTAAGATACTATAAATGAATCAGATATAGAAGCTATCAACACATCGAACTACTATCAGAGAATGTACTCACCTGCTTTCCTGAGCTGTCAAGTAAGGTCGATGCTCAGAGTGATCTCACAGACCTAGAGATAAGATATTGTAAGCTAATTAGGGTTTGACAATATTTAAGAATGATTTCCAATGTATGATATGCAATCTAGGTCAAACTCACTCAAACTAGGTCAAACTAGGTCACATCAAGTCAAACTAGGTCAAACTGAGTCACACTGAGTCACACTAGGTCTAACTAGGTCACATAAAGTCAAACCAAGTCAAACTAGGTCAACCTGGGTCAAAGGTTGACTTACAGTTGACTTTTAGTCAACTGGTCAACTCTAGGTAACTCTAGGTCAAACTAGTCTAATGTTGACTAACAGTTGACTTTTGGTCAACTGGTCAACTCTGGTCAAGTCCGGTCGAGTTCTAGTCACTTTTAGGCTAAAATTAACTTTCGGTTGACTTTTGTTGACTTTTGGTCAAAACGGTCAACCGAGGTCAAAACTACTCTAAGAGCACTAATCCTGACTATTACCAACCAAGACACCTTAATTCTAACCATGTCTTAGCACCTTAAACTCATACCTTGTATATAGGTAATTACCTTAACCTTTACCTTACCATATTACCCGACTAACATACCATATTACCAATATACTAACATAAAACTTAATCATCACTTAAACTCACACTAACTAGGGGTTAAGGGACTGAAAATGAATGAATGGATGATTGTTAAGTATATGGATGAAAATGTGTGAATAGGATAATGAGTTATGGAATATGAATATTTGGTAGTGGACTAAATTGGTATGAATTGAATAGTTGAAAGGATGTATTGAGTGTGGCCTTGGACTAATGTTTGGAATGAGTGGACTGATTTGTAATGATATGGGTGATGTATGGGTGAATGGATTTATAGGTGTGGACTGAAATGGTGGTGTGAGCACCCTGAATTTTGGGTTGATTTTTTTAAATTTTTTTGATTGATTTAGTTTCAATAAATAATTATTCTGTTATTTATCTTTAAATGTACTTTTCCGTGCCTTTGATATTTGGAGTGTCAGGGATGTTCAACTCTGGAAATCTTCTTCACGAGTTTTGTAGTGGACAGGATTACCTTCATGATGGTATATAGTGTCCCACTCAAACTTGTTCCCTTGTACTCTTTTGCTTCACACAACTTCGGGTCGAATTAGACCATTTGATCATTAATTAATTTTTCCCACTCTTTTCCTTGATCATTATTAGCACGTTACCGTAACTTTTAATTTAGGAGCACAAGACCAGTTATTTTCTTGAAACCAACTTCTCATGCATGATCTACTCGAGATGCTCTTCACCCATGACCTTCGTGTTCCACTCAGACACGCCATTTTGTACTCCATTTGCTTCACACAACTTTCCTGACACGTGACCCGATTTTATTTCACCCCACGGTGTCACAGTTATTTTCCAACTTGATTTGTGGGTACCCTGTCGACCAAAACCTGTCAATCCCAAATATGGACATGGCCCACATTGAGTCTACTACCCGCACGACACTTGTGTCCCATTTATTGGAATTCCCATGTGCTACTTATTTACCCATGATCATCACACCTATTTTAATTCGACTATTTCACAATGTCCGATTTTGATCCAACCCGGCTTGACCGAACCCAGTCCAAGCTCCATGTTACTCTCCATCATGACACCCTCAGCCTCTTTATCCTTGAAAAATATCAATACTCGTTCTACCTAATTTTTTTTTATATTTAATAGAAAATCTCGTTTATTAAAAACCCTTGGAATGACCAATTTCCCAACTATTAACCTTAGCCACTTGATTCTCCTAATCAATCCTCACCATTAAATTCCCACCATCCCATTAGCAGCCATGTGGCTGGCCCTAAGTTTTAGGCATGGTATCTCCTCTCTCTCTCTCTCCTCTCTTTATCACACACACACAACATTAATTATCACTCTCTATATCTCTCCCTCTCTTCCTAACCAACTACACAGCACGCCCTCATTCCCGACTAGTCCATCCCGAACCACCTCATCCTAGCCACCCCCTGGTCGGAGCTCACCGTGGCCTAGCACGGCCGACCGTACCATTCTCCTCCTTTCCTCCTCCTCTTAACCATTACCAATCACCATTCCACCACCGAACCACCACCTCTATCACACACACCCGACCACCATCACCACCGTGACCACCACCACGGACAATGCCACCCCGCTGCACATCCGTCTGGCCAGGCCAGGCACGCAGCCCCAAAAGCAGCGTGGCAGCAGCTGTAACAGCCGCCATGGCGGGTCGGAGTGGCCTGTGGCCGCGCGTACAGCGCCGCCGCAGGCCACGTACCGACGTGGCCGTGCCCCCGCGGTGGACGAACTCCGGTGACCCCTCCGGGTCCACCTCTTCTTCTCCGATGCGATGTATAGGCGATTCGTGCATTTCGCACGAATTCTCGCCATGACGCGTGCGAAATCAAGTCCGTTTTTGCGCCCCATCGCAGCAACTTCGTGCACAATTTTCAAGAAATTCGACTGTTGGAGCGAAGATTTCTTCACTCCGAAACAATCTCGGTATATCCACCTTCACTCTTGTCAATTTTCGTCCGTTAATTTTATCGTTTGATACATCAAAACCGGCCACCAAGTTGACCGTTTAAATTGTATTAATTTTGGACAGTTTCGCGGAGCCAACTTCGTCAGCTTGTATCTCCTCCACCGCAGCTCCATCTGGCGTGCTACCAGTTCCTGTGCGAAGCTGGTATAACCCTCTTGCTACCCCTACAGTTTCGTTTTATTGTGAGCTTGTTTGATTGGTTGAATTCGACGCCAAAAGTTGCCCATCCGAATTCGTAATTTCCAACTTATAAAATTCCATTTTTGAACACGGGACTCCATATTTCATTTTTGACACCACCATTAGACTCGTGGCGTCGTTCTGGCATATTTTCATATAAAATTTGTTAGATTTGGAGGACGTGGGCCCTGGCACGTTTTTCGGTACAAAGTGGGTCCTACAGTCCGGGTCAACGAGACTTTTTGACGCCGGCTCATCGGAATCCAATTCCGAATATACCATTGAGTTCGTATCGTCATTCTGGACTCGTTGACATGTAGTTTACTGAGTTTTGAGAACATTAGCTCTGGCACGCATTTTCGTGCAAACCGAAATTCCAAGTTCTGGTCAACGGACCAAATTGAGATCGGATCAACGGAATCCAATTTCGGATATACCGTTGGGTTCGTATTGTCATTCTAGTTTCGTGGACATATAATTTGTTATATTTTATAGACTTGTTTTTTGCACATTTTTCGGTACAAAACGGCTCCGACACGGATACCGTTTTTGACCCGAAATTACCTTTTTGCCCTTGTGTCCAAATTGGACCGATGGGTAGGCTATCCTAGCTAATTTGACCATTCTGGACACGTTGGCGATGTTTATTTCATCGTACGACAATGTTTGTTGATAATTTCTCTGAGTTTCACCTTTTTATAATTAATTAATAATTAATTCTTATAATGTTCGTATTTCGGGATTAGTACAACGAAACTGAACTCAGTCAATTCCAGTGATCTCACATCGCTGAAATTGACAAGATGGACACGTGGATCACTATAATGAGATTATCAACTTTACCGTTGATCATCTCATCTCGATTTACGTGTCGTAAGTTTCGACGTACGAATGATGAAGTACACTTTATATCTTTAATAATTAGACTAGAATTGACCCTGTTTGACTAGAGTTGACCACTTGACCAAAAGTCAACTGTAAGTCAAAACTTGACCTAGTTTGACTAGATTGTTGACCGGAGTTGACCTAGAGTTGATTTGACTTAGAAAAACCTAGGATAATATAGATTGCTTGTAGGGATTCATTTATTTCAACTTGAACACCTTATAACCTGTGTTACTTTAAATAGGACACTATGGCTTCAGTTGGACCCCTATACCTATCAGCTGTTCAGGTTAACATGCGAGTACATTCTCTGATCATTTCATATCATGTTAGAATTATTTTCCTGCTTTAGATTACTTTACTTGATGCTGTCACGTTAGTAACACGGATTAGTACTATATGGATCCCTTCTTGAGATGTTATCCCCTCAGGGAGCATTATATACTACATGTTCTGTGCGTTTTACTTGCATGGTGTATTACTATGTTTTACGGTTCATTGATCACTTGTGACATGTACTCTCATGATCACAGAGTCTTCCTTGAATCACCCATTTATGGGCATTCCCAGAATCATCCATTTATGGGCATTCCCAGAATCACCCATTTATGGGCCTACCATGTATCACCCCTTGTGGGCCATTGCATGGAATCATAACATAACCTGGCTGGATCCTTGTGTATTGATTGGGGGTACGGCGGAGTAGAAGTAGGCATATGAATAATATCCAAGTAGTGTAGTTCCCAGAATCACTCCATAGTATAGTTCCCAGAATCTCCTATGCCATTCACATGTTTATATTGTACTCTGACTCACTAGCCACTATTAGTTCTCTAGTTATAGTTGATATTTCTATTACAGTTCTCTCTCTGTTTACATACTGTATTTTTTTCAGATCCTGTATCTTACTTTACTGCATGATTATATTTTCTAACCTGCTATGATTTGTTGAGATGTACTTTGCTCGCTCCTGTCCTGACTGGACCTGTTGATAAATTTTACAGATAGCGTGGAGGTTGCCTGCTAGCCTAGAGGAGACACAGTAGAGGTTGTATAGATAGCTAGGGTTTTGCTTATAGCTTGTTTTCAGTTGTCTTGAGTTGTATTTATGGATTACTGTATTTGAGCTTTGAGATGTATTTCTGGGTTTGTGTATCTTAGACACTTAGACTTCTATCTGTTGTATCTCTTTTGGATTTCATGTTTTATCTATCTTCCATTATGCTCTACCTTAGATGTGATTGAGTTTACATTCTGCTATGTCACCCCCATTTGGGGAGTATAAACTGCTTAGCATTATATTGTTAGATATTGTGACCTAGGACAGCGTTCTACCGCCGACACTACGACGTAGGCTGGACGTACCCACTTCTCGTGCCCTTACTCTAGGGTGCGGGTCGTGACACGTTTTTAGTTGTGGCCCATGCAGGTCGAGTTTGTGTTGTGGTATTCGAACTAGAGTACCACTGCAGCCTGCTGTAGGATTAGGATATATTTTTGAAGTTACTCAATAACAATTAGGATCCCTCGAGAGATTCCTGGGACGACCCTTGAGAATCTTATTTTAACTTCGATTTGAAAACTCTCTTCCCTTGATTTGATTTATCTTTACTTCTGTTGTTGAATTTGATTTTGATGGATTATTGTTGAATTTGAGTTTGTATTTATTGACTTTGATGGAAGATTGTTGAATTTTGAATCTTGATGTTAGCTGTAGCATCCGAGTTTGTATTTATATGATTTGAAGGATTTTTGTTCATTTTTGAATCTTGATGTTCGTTGATAAATTTGATTTTTGGGTATTCATTGTTGATTTAATTTAATTTTTGTCAAGATGAAATTATATGGGCTAGGTCATCTAAGTTTTGGAATCTAGTCTTCTATAGTCACATTAGCCAGCATGGTGAGGACATATAGTCTGATTTTGGATATATTTCTCGGGTGTGGAAATTTAAGATTTTCGCTGCCAAGCTAGTGGCATCGCAAAAATGTTAAATACCACGATTCTAGAGGTATGTGCCTAAGTCGAGGACTCTGTGATTATCGTAGCCTTGCTTACTAGTATGACGAGGATTTAGAGTACCATAATTTTGGATAGACGCATATGATTATCAGATTGTACCTTAAATGTTTTCGAATATGTTTTCTCTAATTTTGTTCCAGTCCTTCAAAAAAAAGAATTATTATTTGTTTGTTTTATTTTGTTTCTTATTATTTAACTTAGGAATAGGTTTAGCTGTTTTTATAAACCTTAGTGTAACTTCTTTCTATGAATTTCTTCTTATTTCAATGAATCAATAATTTTGCTAGACCTTATTTTGGATTTGATATTATAGCTCTGGTTTCAAAATGGTTCCTTCTTTTAAACAGATAAGCAGAACAGATTCTTTTATCATTCTCTTCCTGCCAATATTTTATTTCCATCATTCTTTGTCTTATACAACTGTCATGATTACATCAATTCCCTGTCTCGTATCTAATTCTGTCAGGTAGACTTTAAACCCTTGAATCTTCATATCATTTTACTTGAGAAATGATGAGGAAGTGACGTAAATCATCTATTTCGAAAATGACGTAATTGGTTATCATAGGATGATTTTGTAGGAATCAGAATGTTGGATGTCAAATATGAAAAATTTGAGAGGGAGATGTGGTAAAGGTTTAGAATGGAATCGAGTGATAAACGTTATCAATTTAGAAACAATCGCAGAAAATTTTGGTTATGAGTAATTTATGGATGTATTTCAAAAAAAAACTAATGAGGATATCAGAGGTCAACCTAGTTTTGAGAACTAGAAAATCTTGGTTGTTGATTCTTGGGAACTATTACAAGGCTATGTAGAAATTTAGAGATGGAAAGGAGAATTTAATTGTATTCAATGATTATGCGAAATTGAATTAGATATTGTAAGAGGGTGACTAGAGACAGAGAGAACACAAGGATTTTAAGTTATAGGAATTATTTTTAGATGATTGGAGAAAATTGTAGAATTCAAAAGGATAATATTTGAAGGTGAACGTTGAAGAAAATATGTAGGTTGATTTATAAACAAGAATAAATTGTATGACATAGTGGTATTAGAATTGAGAGAATACGAGACTTGACTTAAACAAGTACAAGGATTTCATAAACTGGATTTAGAGGTTTCGGATCTAATTTAGAACGAGGTGAAGGAATTTGGAAATTTGATTAAATGAATAAGTGTTGATACCAAAATAAGAGGGGTATGCTTCGTGGAAAATGTTTAAGAAGTTTGGATTTTTGTCTATGGTGATCGTGGTAAAGGGTTAGATGACTGAAGTTATAAAATTTTGAGGGTAGTCATATAACGGTTGATTTTTATATTGGGATTTGTGAGATAAAAATATGATTGGCAAATGATAAATTTGATGGTATTATAGAGAGATGACTAACTGACTTTCGTATGAAATCTTCTTGCTTTTCTCTAAAAGGGTTTTTCAATACCATTGAATCCTAGTTTCCTTAATCACGACCAAATTGACTTCGATTATCTTTTCTTATCGTATTAATATCTTGGGTTGTACTTAATTGAATTAAATTTGATTGTGACCTAAATCTCCATCCTTGTATGCTCGTTCGCAGACTTTGTTGAACATGTCCTCCATATTGCCCAAATCTTGGTTTCCAAAATTTTTTTGATCAACTTAGATCGTATCGAGACTAAATATTCTTAATATATATTGTGATTGGATTCCATGCAATTGACTTTCATTCTTTAACTTCTGATTTTGATTTTTTTTAATAGTACCCCTTTATAGATAATTGGTAGTTATCTTTATTTTTTTTATGAGTACCAGTTTCATATAGGATGGTAGACTGCCTTACAGTTTTGATAATTGTTATTTCTGTAACTTTTCTAGTATTAGCACCCTCGATTGCTTGTGTGTTTTGATACCCTATGACCGTTTCAGTTAGCATGACTAGTATACCTAGATGAGACTTTCACTGCCACCATATGCCATGACCCTGTATGCCGTCCTTTTTTGATGGTATGATTTGTTTAAGTTCTGGGGCTTGATTGTGGGGGTTTGACCTAGAAGGAGTATGAACATTTTAATTTCGAGGACGAAATTTTTATAAGGTGGGTAGGATGTGAGCACCCTGAATTTTGGGTTAATTTTTTTAAATTTTTCTGATTGATTTAGTTTCAATAAATAATTATTCTGTTATTTATCTTTAAATGTACTTTTCTGTACCTTTGATATTTGGAGTGTCAGGGATGTTCAACACTGGAAATCTTCTTCACGAGTTTTGTAGTGGACAGGATTACCTTTATGATGGTATATAGTGTCCCACTCAAACTTGTTCCCTTGTACTCTTTTGCTTCGCACAAGTTTGGGTCGAATTAGACTATTTGATCATTAATTAATTTTTTCCACTCTTTTCCTTGATCATTATTAGCACGTTGCCGTGACTTTTAATTTAGGAGCACAAGACCAGTTATTTTCTTGAAACCAACTTCTTATGCATGATCTACTCGAGACACTCTTCACCCATGACCTTTGTGTCCCACTCAGACACGCCATTTTGTGCTCCATTTGCTTCACACAACTTTTCTGACACGTGACCCAATTTTATTTCACCCCACGGTGCCACAGTAATTTTCCAACTTGATTTGTGGGTACCCTGTAGACCAAAACCTGTCAACCCCAAATATGGACATGGCCTACATTGAGTCTACTACCCGCACGACACTTGTGTCCCATTTATTGGAATCCCCATGTGCTACTTATTTACCATCATCAACACCTATATTAATTCGACTATTTCGCAATGTCCGATTTTAATCCAACCCGGCTTGACCGAACCCAGTCCAAGCTCCATGTTACCCTTCATCATGACACCCTCAGCCTCTTTATCCTTGAAAAATATCAATACTCATTCTACCTAATTTTTTTTATATTTAATGGAAAATCCCGTTTATTAAAAACCCTTGGAATGGCCAATTTCCCTACTATTAACCTTAGCCACTTGATTCTCCTAATCAATCCTCACCATTAAATTCCCTCCATCCCATTAGCAGCCATGTGGCCGGCCCTAAGTTTTAGGCATGGGATCTCCTCTCTCTCTCCTCTCTTTATCACACACACACAACATTAATTATCACTCTCTATCTCTCTCCCTCTCTTCCTAACCAACTACACAGCACACCCTCATTCCCGACCAGCCCATCCCGAACCACCTCATCCCAGCCATCCTCTGGCCGGAGCTTACCGTGGCCTAGCACGGCCGGCCGCACCATTCTCCTCCTTCCCTCTTCCTCTCCACCATTACCAATCACCATTCCACCACCTCTATCACACACACCCGACCACCATCACCACTGTGACCACCACTACGAACAACGCCGCCCCGTCGCGCATCCGCCGGGCCAGGCCAGGCGTGCAGCCCTGCGCGTAGCCCCCAACAGCAGCGTGGCAGCAGCTGCAACAGCCGCCATGGCCGGCCGGAACGGCCTGTGGCCGCACGTACAGCGCCGTCGCCGGCCACGCGCCGACGTGGCCGTGCCCCCGTGGGTCTGCCGCTTTTTCTTCGGTGCGACATATAGGCAATTCGTGCATTTCGCACGAATTCCCGCCATGACGCGCGCGAAATCAAGTCCGTTTTGGAGCTCCATCGCATCAACTTCGTGCGCAAGTTTTGAGAAATTCGACCGTTGGATCTGCGATTTCTTCGCTCCGTCACAATCTCGGTATATCCACCTTCACTCCTGTCAATTTTCGTCCGTTAATTTTATCGTTTGATACATCAAAATCGGCCACCAAGTTGACCGTTTAAATTGTATTAATTTTGGACAGTTTTGCGGAGCCAACTTCGTCAGCTTGTATCTCCTCCACCGTAGCTCCATTTCGCGTGCTACCAGTTCCTATGCGAAGCTGGTATAACCCTCTTGCTACCCCTCCAGTTTCGTTTTATTGTGAGCTTGTTTGATTGGTTGAATTCGACGCCAAAGTTGGCCGTCCGAATTCGTAATTTCCAACTTGTAAAATTCTATTTTTGAACACGGGACTCCAGATTTCATTTCTGACACCACCAGTAGACTCGTGGCGTCGTTCTAGCATGTTTTCATATAAAATTTGTTAGATTTGGAGGACGTGGGCCCTGACACGTTTTTCGGTGCAAAGTGGGTCCCACAGTCCGGGTCAACGAGACTTTTTGACGTCGGCTCATCGGAATCCAATTTCGGATATACCGTTGAGTTCGTATCGTCATTCTGGACTCGTTGACATGTAGTTTGCTAAGTTTTGAGAACATTGGCTCTGGCACGCATTTTCGTGCAAACCAGAATTCCAAGTTCTGGTCAACGGACCAAATTGAGATCGGGTCAACGGAATCCAATTCCGGATATACCGTTGGGTTCGTATCGTCATTCTGGATTCGTGGACATATAATTTGTTATATTTTATAGACTTGTTTTCTCGCACGTTTTTTGGTGCAAAACGGTTCCGACAGGGATACCATTTTTGACCCAAAATTACCTTTTTGCCCTTGTGTCCAAATTGGACCGATGGGTAGGCTATCCTAGATAATTTGACCATTCTGGACACGTTGGCGGTGTTTATTTCATCGTCCGATAATGTTTGTTGATAATTTCCCCGAGTTTAACCTTTTTATAATTAATTAATAATTAATTCTTATAATGTTCGTATCTTGGGACTAGTACAATGAAACTGAGCTCAGTCAATTGCAGTGATCTCATATAGCTGAAATTGACAAGATGGACACGTGGATCACTATAATAAGATTATCAACTTTACCGTTGATCATCTCATCTCGATTTGCGTGTCGTAAGTTTCGACGTACGAATGACGAAGTACACTTTACATCTTTAATAATTAGACTAGAATTGACCCTGTTTGACCAGAGTTGACCAGTTGACCAAAAGTCAACTGTAAGTCAACACTTGACCTAGTTTGACTAGATTGTTAACCGGAGTTGACCTAGAGTTGATTTGACTTAGAAGAACCTAGGATAATATAGATTGCTTGTAGAGATTCATTTATTTCAACTTGAACACCTTATAACCTGTGTTGTTTTAAATTGGACTCTGTGGCTTCAGTTGGACCCCTATACCAATCAGCTGTTCAGGTTAACAGACGAGTACATTCTCTGATCATTTCATATCCTGTTAGAATTATTTTCCTGCTTTAGATTACTTTACTTGATGCTGTCACGTTGGTAACACGGATTAGTACTATATGGATCCCTTCTTGAGATGTTATCCCCTTAGGGAGCATCGTATACTACATGTTCTGTGCGTTTCACTTACATGGTGTATTACTATGCTTCACGGTTCATTGATCACTTGTGACATGTACTCTCATGATCACAGAGTCTACCTTGAATCATCGATTTATGGGCATTCCCAGAATCACCCATTTATGGGCCTACCATGTATCACCCCTTGTGGGCTATTGCATGGAATCATAACATAACCTGGCTGGATCCTTGTGTATTGATTGGGGGTACGGGAGAGTAGAAGTAGACTTGTGAATAATATCCAAGTAGTGTAGTTCCCAGAATCACTCCATAGTATAGTTCCCAGAATCTCCTATGCCATTCACATGTTTATATTGTACTCTGACTCACTAGCCACTGTTAGTTCTCTACTTATAGTAGATATTTCTATTACAGTTCTCTCTCTCTGTTTACATACTGTATTTCTTTCAGATCCTGTATCTTACTTTATTGCATGTTTATATTTTCTAACCTGCTATGATTTGTTGAGATGTACTGTGCTCGCTCCTGTCCTGACTGGACCTGTTGATAAATTTTACAGATAGCCTGGAGGTTGCCTGCTAGCCTAGAGGGGACACAGTAGAGGTTGTATAGATAGCTAGGGTTTTGCTTATAGCTTGTTTTCAGTTGTCTTGAGTTGTATTTATGGATTACTGTATTTGAGCTTTGAGATGTATTTCTGGGTTTGTGTATCTTAGACACTTAGACTTCTATCTGCTGTATCTCTTTTGGATTTCATGTTTTATCTATCTTCCATTATGCTCTACCTTAGATGTGATTGAGTTTATATTCTGCTATGTCACCCCCATTCGGGGAGTATAAACTGCTTAGCATTATATTGTTAGATATTGTGACCTAGGACAGTGTTCTACCGTCGACACTGCGGCGTAGGCTGGACGTACCCACTTTTCGTGCCCTTACTCTAGGGTGCGGGTCGTGACAGGTGGGAGTAGTGGACTGAATTGTAATGGAAAATGGATGAATGGATTTGTAGTGAATGGGAATGTCACGCCCCAGAACCAGAATACTGGAGAGCGGGGGACAGACACAGCCAGCTACGTATATTAAGGTAGAATCTACCTCAATATACGGTACGACTATCTAGATACATGAGGGTTTACTCCAAGCTATCAGTCTCTTATGGTCATGAACAAGCTATTGTCTCAATCTGAAGCAAGTAAGTAAATGTTACAAGATGTTAGAGCACCAAATATACAATAGTACGGCATCCCATACATTACATGTGAAGACTAGCAAGAGTTTCAGTCATACATGATCAACCCTAGGATTTGCAATCATGTTACAGCCCGTAGGCAGACAGTAAGTAATGATGCAAACGAGCTAACACCTGCTCGGCGACTAAATGTCTCAAAAGAATAATTTTACAATAGAGTGGGAGAGCCAAAATAAAACCCATTCGTTGCCAGGGTTACGGCTGCTGGTCACCATCTGGCTGGAAAGTAGGGAGATCCTCTGGAGCTGCTCCGGTATCTGGCCATACAAAACCAGCTGGGTCAGATCCCAGAAAGAGCAAGTGCCACAAAGGAGGCTTCACTTAAGAACTAAAACCAGCAATTAGCACAAAACATAATTATATAATAAAGACTGGAAATATGGAAAATCATGATGATATACGATAAGATAACCATAGGACTATTCAGATAACTAAGTTACAACCTTTAAACCAAATAAGAACCGGGGTTGTAACCCTTCATCTGAACGGAACTTGGTTTTCCACCATTTATCGATAAAGTAAAGCACAAGCATTTAGGTCATGTAACAATCTTGTACAGAATCATGACAAGGCTAGACTGGGTTAGAGTCGATCCAATCAATCACGGCCAAGCAATGAGTACGGCTTGATACTTTAACTAACTAGGATTATCACAGGCCTAGTTACTAGCAAGATGCAATGAGATTGTTCCACAGCCACAAGCCCTGCAGACCATCCAGGCTATCCAGACGCAAATTAGGGGTTGAATTCATGTGGGTACATCGTCCAGGAAACGCATGTACCCTTAAGTAGCTTGAAGGGTGCAACACATGACAGTGTGTTAGAAAAGTGCCCTACTCGACGGCAGGCTACAGATCCCATGATGGGGCGCCCAAATAACGGGATTGCCTATAACTGGGAAATCTCTTCATGACTACTGAATTATTCTAGTTATTAGCCTTAGTCAATTTAAGTAGGCACCCCTGACCGTGGTACTCAGAGGTCCCAGCCCTAGACATGATGCGAGACAGTACTGGTTCATGGGTACAAACGCAATCGTCCACGGTGTCCAGGCCATTCCTTCTTGTCATGTCATGCTAGCTGTCGCAACAATATTTAATAGTTCCCATCATGCTTATTAGTCATGTCTTGTCATGTCATGCCATGTCATGTCAGTTACTTGTCATACCATTCCATGTATAATCATCAGTCCAATCATGTCAATCAAGTCAAGGTTATCAAGTTCGTGACATAAGGGTACAAGCACAGAAGGGCACACGGGTACGCATAGTGGCTCAAAGCCTCTATGCGAGAGAAACTACGCTAGACTAGGGGCCCCGAGCATAAAAATGGCTTTACGTGAGCAAGACCAAGGAAGGACCCCTCTACACGAGTGTCACGACCCGCACCCTGTATAGAGGCACGAGAAGTGGGTACGCCCAGCCTACGCCGCAGTGTCGGCGGTAGTAAGCTGTCCTAGGTTGCTAACTAATCTCATGCAGTGAATATAAAAAGTACTTGTCCAGATATCAGCTCCGAATGGAGGACAAGTGAAAGGTATGATCTACTCAAACACAGTCTAAACACGAAAAGATAACACAGAAGTTATACCTAAGGAATTAAAGATAACAACAACTAACTACTAAAATAATACACCAATATCTCAAACCAACTTAATACAGACTCAATATCTTAACTTTAATACAACAAGCCAAAACATGAAAGCTAAAGTAGTCTACTAGCTAATCTCCTGAATCACTCCTGAGAGTCGGAACCAAAGGTAGCTAATCCCTCGCCAGGTCCATGATAAGCAGGGCGTGTGTCCTCAGGATTATCATCTGTAATATTTTCAACAGGTCCAATCAGGACGGGAACGAGTACAACTTATCTAGAAAAACCCAAGTAAATGACAAAGAATTATAAAGCAGTTATAGACAGTTTTATTGATAAGCATGGCAGTTTTATACAGGTAATGATGGCATAGAGAGGTAGTAAGATACAAGAAAAGAAAGGTAACTAAAACAAGAGAAGAATCATGGCAATAAAGACTGTAATAAAAGCTAACTGAACTAGAATAATATGTACGAGTCCAGACAGTACGATATAAGTCTAATGTAATCCCAGTGTGAGTCCAGTCCATATAATCTGATACCAGATAATTTCCAGTACAAGATGAGTCCAACAGTGATCAATGAAACCAGGGTGAGTCCAACTATGATCTAACAATGTGTTTTAAAATACCGAGGTCGACATGTAAACGGCTGTAGGTATCAGGCACATCTCTTACGGATCAGGCAAGAGATGGCTATGCTTCCAGTAGATTCCAGTTGGAGATTCCAGATTTGGGGTATGTCTACATGTCTTACTCAATATTTTCCCGCCCAGCAAGTGAATCCAAAATCGACAAAAAGAATCGAGATGAGTCTGGCCAATACGTGATGATTCCAAAAATGATTCCGAAATGATACCAATGACTCCAGTAATAGAGGCCAGTAAGTAAAGTATGTGTCGATACATGAATCCAAAAATATCCATACGTGTTGATATAGAGAATCACATAGAACTAACTAGAACTGAAATACAGTAATCGACAAATAAATGAGAGAATTATCAGAGAATGTACTCGCCTGATACTCTGGAAAGAGTAGTGTAATATCAGATGTCTGTACCAGGGTCACAATGTCCTAAAATAGAGCAATACAGTTATGACATGTCCAAAATGAAGGTAAATGAAATCTACAATGCAATCTATATGAATTCTAAGCCAATCTAGGTCAAAGTCAAACTTGGTCAACACTACAGTCAAACTAAGTCAAATTAAGTCATACTAGGTTACAAGAAGTTAAACTAAGTCATACAAGGTCAAACAAAGTTAAACAAGTCTAATCTAGGTTAAAGTCAACTCTTGGTCAAATATTCTAGCCAAACTAGTTAAGTTATCTAGGGTTTAGTCAATAATGGTCAGATTAGTCAATACTAGTCAACATGGTCAAATTCTAGGCCAATCTTAGACTAACTAAGGTTTTGGTTAATCATATACTAGTCAACAAGGTAATTAGGTTAATATTGACTAATGGTCAACATCCAGTCAAACTCTATAAGGCTAACTCAAACCATCATAGGCTAACATGCCTTAGAATACCTAAGATACTATACTATAATTACCTATACAAAGTATACCACACATAAATACATATAGTACAATACCAACCTTAATCCTATAATCAAGCTAATCCTATTCTCCAACTCAAGTCATGACTCAACTCTAAGTATCTAACTTAACCCCATACATATCTTCATCTATATAGGATTACCCTCATAATCTATATGGTTAACCTAATCATCTAGTTAGGGTTTAGTCAACCCTTAGTCATTAAGTCCTCTTAAGTCTATCCAAGCCATTTTTAGGTCAATTAGGTCATGGTTGACCTATAGTTGACTTTGGTCAACAATGGTCAATTATCTAGTCAAACTATGTCTACTAGTCAACTAGTTAAACTAGTCATTTTAGGTCAATCCTAGTCAATTCTAGTTTAACTAGGTCATCTTTGACCTAAGGTTGACTTTGGTCAACCCTCAGTCAACAAGGGTCACTTATAGTGTTTTAGGCCATTAGGGTTAGCCCCAAGCCATAGGCTAGTACCTTGGCCATAGGCTAGTCTTATAGGTTTTTATAGGCTAGTGGTGTAGGTTTCATATAACCTATATCTAGTAAGTTATATAGATATACATATATAACTATATATATGAATAGACACTATCTACCTACTACCCATATATCAAAATATGAATACTATATATAATACAAACCCACACTCACATATATATATAATGACACTATGTATATCTAATACAATATATATATATATATATCATATATATATATATATATATATATATATATATATATATATATATATATATATATATATATATATATAAAACTTATATATATTACATATATATATAGAGAGAGGGAAGAGAGAGAGACATAGAGTGAGAGAGTAAGAATGAGAGAGAGACAGGAAGAGGGGACAGGAAAGGAGAGGGGGGGTGTCCACTTCAACTTGGTGATGCCCAAAGCTCACGAAATCCTCGATAGCAGGCCCTAACTAGTACCCTCTATTGTAGGGGAGTCCAATGCAAGAAACTAGAGGTGATTTAGATCAAAATTGATCAAGTTATCAAGGTTTGTAGAAATGGGATTTTTTCTAGGTTTAAATTCATGTAAATGGCTATGAATGAAAGCAATGGGGTTATATAGAATGGTGTAGGGCTAGGGGGGTGTTCTTGGCTGCCATGACAAGGGGAGGGGGTGTCCTTGGGTTGCTTCCAAGCTAAGGAAAATACTTTCATGGCAAAAGGGTTGATATTTTGGATATTTTGTGGAAAATATCCATAAAGTAGATATCAAGATATTTATCCTCCTTTAACCAATGCAAATATCTATCCCCTTATCATTCTAGGTTAGTGGCTAACCTATGGATTAGGGTAGACTAGGTTAGGGACTAATCATGGCACTAATCAATAATTAAATAATAATAAAAATACATAAAACCAAATAATTCTAATTAATTACCAAAATACCCTTTTGACTAAAAAGTGGTAATTTGATATCCTAATCACATGGTTAGGCTTACATGGTCATGGTTGGTCTCTAGGTTATGAAATCTCTAGGGTTTACACTAGGGTTACACTAGTAAAATCACAAAGTCATAAGCCATGACTTAGAAAATAATTTTAATCTAACTAAAAATCACCAAAATTCATAACATGACTAAATCACCCTTAATAAATAATAAAAATAATAAATTTTCAAAAATAACCCAATTTCAGAAAACTGGGTCTTACAAGTCTACCCTCCTTAGAGAAATTTCGTCCTCGAAATTAAGATAGTCGTACTCCTTCTAGGTCAAATCCCAGTCAATCAGAGTCAAAAGATAACATGCAATCATAGTCCTACTAGTCGTGATTCCACAGTCTCGAACAGGGTAACTACACTATCTAGTATATCACAAGCATATCCTGACAGGTACTAATGGAATCATACAACAAGATGGGAAAGGAAGGACAGAAAAGACAAACCTGCTAACCCGTCACCTGCAGCGTTGGTCTCCTCGACCGTCATCGCAAAAGCTCCACCCCTCTGGTGCTGAGCTACAGGTGGCCTAGCCCCCATATAAGGAGGTGCAATAGGACAATCCATCTTCTGGTGAGTATCAGACCCACAGTTATAGCAAACCTTCAGCCTCTTCCTACACTGCTCCCTGATGTATCCCTGCTTCCTGCAGTATGAACAACTGATCGTCTTCGGGTCCTGACCTCTATACTGATGCTGTACCTGCTGAAATGGCCTCTGCTGCCGGGGTCCCGGGGCTCTAACTGGCGGGGTCGAATGATGTGGTGAGGGTGGATGATATGTCTGCTGGTGTAGCGTCGGCACTTTCTGCTGGAAAGCCTGACGCTTGGAGGGTCCCTCAATGTGTACAGAAGCCGGCCTCTTGCAAGATAGAAGACGCTTCTCGATACTCCGGGCTAACTCTAAGCTTTGGTAGTAGTCAGTCATACCGTTCGCCACTATAAGAATGCCAATGTCTGGAACTAGACCACGGCAAAACCTACGCGTCATCTCCTCAGGGTCAGCAACTAGGCTAGGAGCGAAACGGCTCAGGCGACTAAACTCTGTCGCATACTCGTCGACAGAACGGTTCCCCTGCTGGATGTTCTGGAATCGTAGCCCCATGGCTACTCTAGCAGTGGTCGAGAAGAATTTCTTCTTGAACTGGGTCTTGAACTGATCCCAAGTGGCTCTCCCTCTCGCGAATAACGGCTCATTCCGGAACCAAACTCCTGCCAAGTCTATCAGCAAAAATCCCGCTGCCTCAACCTGGAGGTCATCCGGCATCCTAACTCCAATGAGCTTCCTCTCTACCGAGTCTAACCAGACATCTGCTACTACTATGCCCTCAGTCCCTAAGAACTCCTTGGGATTCAGACCCATGAAGTCCTTGATCGTCCCTGCTCTCTGCCGCGGCTCTACAGGTGGTGGGACCACAGTACGTCCCTCAGAATGCTCCATGCTCTGGCGGAGTAGGGTGGTCTGCTCCTGATGGGTTGCTAGGAACCCCTGGATCAGAATGAGCAGTTGGTTCCCGTCGAGTGTGACGGAAGCCTGGGTAGGTATAGTGATAGGGGGTGGTGGAAGTATTGGGTCCTGCTGGGCCTGTGATGTGGAAGGTGGTTGTGGTATCTGGGTTTGTGGATCTGTGGAGTGGAGGAATGTGGTAGGTGGAGGTGGAGGTGTATCAGTCAACTGGTCAGCTGACTGGATGGGGAGTGTGCCATTCTCAGGTGAGACATACCGGGATGAACGAGTAAGCACCATCTAATTACAATAAAAAGACTTATAAGGACTCTTTAAGCAAAACAATCATAAACAAGAAAATCTATTTATAATAGCAAGCAGGTGTTGTATTTCCTATGTTGCAATCCTAGTATTCCTCTAGGTGTTCTAAGCGTCATTCCTAATGTTGTCTAATTACCTTAAGTTTCTAATTGCAGGCATGCTTGGTACAATAACGTAACCAAACAATTTAGTCTCGAGACCTGCATGGGCCACCACTAAAAATATGTCACGACCCGCACCCTGTATAGAGGCACGAGAAGTGGGTACGCCCAGCCTACGCCGCAGTGTCGGCGGTAGTAAGCTGTCCTAGGTTGCTAACTAATCTCATGCAGTGAATATAAAAAGTACTTGTCCAGATATCAGCTCCGAATGGAGGACAAGTGAAGGGTATGATCTACTCAAACACAGTCTAAACACGAAAAGATAACACAGAAGTTATACCTAAGGAATTAAAGACAACAACAACTAACTACTAAAATAATACACCAATATCTCAAACCAACTTAATACAGACTCAATATCTTAACTTTAATACAACA
Organism: Iris pallida; assembly: GCA_029216955.1. Taxonomy (NCBI): domain Eukaryota; kingdom Viridiplantae; phylum Streptophyta; class Magnoliopsida; order Asparagales; family Iridaceae; genus Iris; species Iris pallida. The sequence continues at coordinate 76,672,415 of JANAVB010034417.1, forward strand.
AGCCAAAACATGAAAGCTAAAGTAGTCTACTAGCTAATCTCCTGAATCACTCCTGAGAGTCGGAACCAAAGGTAGCTAATCCCTCGCCAGGTCCATGGTAAGCAGGGCATGTGTCCTCAGGATTATCATCTGTAATATTTTCAACAGGTCCAATCAGGACGGGAACGAGTACAACTTATCTAGAAAAACCCAAGTAAATGACAAAGAACTATAAAGCAGTTATAGACAGTTTTATTGATGAGCATGGCAGTTTTATACAGGTAATGATGGCATAGAGAGGTAGTAAGATACAAGAAAAGAAAGGTAACTAAAACAAGAGAAGAATCATGGCAATGAAGACTGTAATAAAAGCTAACTGAACTAGAATAATATGTACGAGTCCAGACAGTACGATATAAGTCTAATGTAATCCCAGTGTGAGTCCAGTCCATATGATCTGATACCAGATAATTTCCAGTACAAGATGTGTCCAACAGTGATCAATGAAACCAGGGTGATTCCAACTATGATCTAACAGTGTATTTTAAAATACCGAGGTCGACATGTAAACGGCTGTAGGTATCAGGCACATCTCTTACGGATCAGGCAAGAGATGGCTATGCTTCCAGTAGATTCCAGTTGGAGATTCCAGATTTGGGGTATGTCTACATGTCTTACTCAATATTTCTCCGTCCAGCAAGTGAATCCAAAATCGACAAAAAGAATCGAGATGAGTCTGGCCAATACGTGATGATTCCAGAAATGATGCCAGAATGATACCAATGACTCCAGTAATAGAGGCCAGTAAGTAAAGTATGTGTCGATACATGAATCCAGAAATATCCATACGTGTTGATACAGAGAATTACATAGAACTAACTAGAACTGAAATACAGTAATCGACAAATAAATGAGAGAATTATCAGAGAATGTACTCGCCTGATACTCTTGAAAGAGTAGTGTAATATCAGATGTCTGTACCAGGGTCACAATGTCCTAAAATAGAGCAATACAGTTATGACATGTCCAAAATGAAGGTAAATGAAATCTACAATGCAATCTATATGAATTCTAAGTCAATCTAGGTCAAAGTCAAACTTGGTCAACACTACAGTCAAACTAAGTCAAATTAAGTCATACTAGGTTACAAGAAGTTAAACTAAGTCATACAAGGTCAAACAAAGTTAAACAAGTCTAATCTAGGTTAAAGTCAACTCTTGGTCAAATATTCTAGCCAAACTAGTTAAGTTATCTAGGGTTTAGTCAATAATGGTCAGATTAGTCAATACTAGTCAACATGGTCAAGTTCTAGGTCAATATTAGACTAACTAAGGTTTTGGTTAATCATATACTAGTCAACAAGGTAATTAGGTTAATCTTGACTAATGGTCAACATCCAGTCAAACTCTATAAGGCTAACTCAAACCATCATAGGCTAACATGCCTTAGAATACCTAAGATACTATACTATAATTACCTATACAAAGTATACCACACATAAATACATATAGTACAATACCAACCTTAATCCTATAATCAAGCTAATCCTATTCTCCAACTCAAGTCATGACTCAACTCTAAGTATCTAACTTAACCCCATACATATCTTCATCTATATAGGATTACCCTCATAATCTATATGGTTAACCTAATCATCTAGTTAGGGTTTAGTCAACCCTGAGTCATTAAGTCCTTTTAAGTCTATCCAAGCCATTTCTAGGTCAATTAGGTCATGGTTGACCTATAGTTGACTTTGGTCAACAATGGTCAATTATCTAGTCAAACTATGTCTACTAGTCAAATAGTTAAACTAGTCATTTTAGGTCAATCCTAGTCAATTCTAGGTTAACTAGGTCAACTTTGACCTAAGGTTGACTTTGGTCAACCCTCAGTCAACAAGGGTCACTTATAGTGTTTTAGGCCATTAGGGTTAGCCCCAAGCCATAGGCTAGTACCTTGGCCATAGGCTAGTCTTATAGGTTTTCATAGGCTAGTGGTGTAGGTTTCATATAACCTATATCTAGTAAGTTATATAGATATACATATATAACTATATATATGAATAGACACTATCTACCTACTACCCATATATCAAAATATGAATACTATATATAATACAAACCCACACTCACATATATATATATAATGACACTATGTATATCTAATACAATATATATATATATATATATATATATATATATATATATATATATATATAAAATATATATATATATATATATATATATATATATATATATAATGACACTATGTATATCTAATACAATATATATATATATATATCATATATATATATATACATATATATATATATATATATATATATATATATATATATATATATATATATATAAAACTTATATATATTACATATATATATAGAGAGAGGGAAGAGAGAGAGACATAGAGTGAGAGAGTAAGAATGAGAGAGAGATAGGAAGAGGGGACAGGAAAGGAGAGGGGGGGTGTCCACTTCAACTTGGTGATGCCCAAAGCTCACGAAATCCTCGATAGCAGGCCCTAACTAGTACCCTCTATTGTAGGGGAGTCCAATGCAAGAAACTAGAGGTGATTTAGATCAAAATTGATCAAGTTATCAAGGTTTGTAGAAATGGGATTTTTTCTAGGTTTAAATTCATGTAAATGGCCATGAATGAAAGCAATAGGGTTATATAGAATGGTGTAGGGCTAGGGGGGTGTTCTTGGCTGCCATGACAAGGGGAGGGGGTGTCCTTGGGTTGCTTCCAAGCTAAGGGAAAGACTTTCATGGCAAAAGGGTTGATATTTTGGATATTTTGTGGAAAATATCCATAAAGTAGATATCAAGATATTTATCCTCCTTTAACCAATGCAAATATCTATCCCCTTATCATTCTAGGTTAGTGGCTAACCTATGGATTAGGGTAGACTAGGTTAGGGACTAATCATGGCACTAATCAATAATTAAATAATAATAAAAATACATAAAACCAAATAATTCTAATTAATTACCAAAATACCCTTTTGACTAAAAAGTGGTAATTTGATATCCTAATCTCATGGTTAGGCTTACATGGTCATGGTTGGTCTCTAGGTTATAAAATCTCTAGGGTTTACACTAGGGTTACACTAGTAAAATCACAAAGTCATAAGCCATGACTTAGAAAATAATTTTAATCTAACTAAAAATCACCAAAATTCATAACATGACTAAATCACCCTTAATAAATAATAAAAATAATAAATTTTCAAAAATACCCCAATTTCAGAAAACTGGGTCTTACAACGAGCAAGCACCCTACGCGAGCAGGTGCTCTACGAGAAGGGAACTCTACACGCGCGAGCACTTGGGCGGAACTCTAAGCACGCGAGACTCTACACGAGACTCTACGCACGCGAGACTCTACGCGAGACTCTACGCACGCCTCTACGCGAGCCTCTATGCGAGCGGGGGTCCCCTGCGTATAGCTCGAATAAGCTCGGCGTAGAACGGATTTCGCGGGCACGCAACGTGTGTGCGTAAAAAGGAAACACTACGCGGGCACGTGAAAACATGTGGGTAAAGGAGGAGATGCTACGCTGGCACGTAAAACGTAGACGAAAAGGAAGTTACTACGCGAGCACGTATGAATGTGTGCGTAAAGGGCTCTTCTTCTCCCCAAGGCCGAGACTTGCAGCCATGGAGACTCAAGAACTCAAGGAACCCCATCTCGGCCAAGACTTGGTGAAATCCAGCCATTCAAAAGCCAAACTTGCGTAAAATTGAAATTCCCACCACATGGAACTCTCTATTTCGAAAACAACCAAGTTCAGTAGATCAAAACCATGAAGATCAAAAATACTAAAACTTAGATCTACATGAAATTAACTACAAAAATTAAAAATGCTAAGTACTAAAGTGTCTTAGAATCTCGTGAGGAAGACAATGGAACAACAAAATTGAGCTCCTCCATGAAGCAAGTTGCACTTGCCTACTATAGGTTCGGAGGAGGAATGAAGAAGAAAAAGAGAGTTATGAGGAATGAATGAGAAGAGAGAAGGGTTGTTGGGTTAATAAATGGGAGATGGTGGTAGGTAGGGATTGTCATACTAACCCAAACCAAACCCAACCAGACCGAACCCAACCGAACCCGATGCATGCCAGAGCCAGAATAAACCACACGAGCCATGAAATGCCAACTAACTCATGCCAGTGCAAGAAACCCAAGACTAGCCAGCCAGGACAAGTCAAAATACGGGCCCGAGATACGTACACGTATACCAAAATACGTATAACGAAAACCGAGGGTGACAATTCTACCCACCTTAAAAAAATTTCATTCTCAAAATTTAATCAAGAGGCTAGAGATCTCAAACAAGCTATACTAATCACAAGCAATATATAACTAAGCAATCAATCAAACAATCAATCATGCAAGCAAGAAATCGAAGGCCTGAGGCATAAGGAAGATATTATACCTCACGAGTCAAACATGTCGGGATATCGCGATCGGATGTCATCCTCACGCTCCCACGTTGACTCACCCAAAGAGTGATGACCCCAAGCAACACAGACTAACTTGATAGTCTTGTTCTTGAGTATCTTCTCTCTTCGGTCTAATATGGATATGGGTCTCTCCTCATACGAAAGGTTGGTACCAACAACCAATTTCGAATGATCAAGGACATAACTCGGATCTGGGATATACCGTCACAATTGGGACACATAAAATACATCATGCATCTCACGTAACGACGGAGGAAGAGCGAGACGATAGGACACATCACCCACTCGCTCCAGAATGTCGAATGGCCCTATGCACCTAGGACTAAGCTTTCCCCGTACGCCGAAATGAATAACGCCACGAGTAGGCGAGATCCTGAGGAATACATGGTCGCCGACAAAAAATTCAAAGGGGCGCCGATGAGAATCGGCCCAATGATGCTGGCGATCTTGTGCAACTCGAAGATGATCTCTGACTTGCCTGACCACCTCAATAGTTCGCGTTACCATGTCTGGACCAAGCATTTGCCTCTCGTCTATATCATCCCAAGCTAAAGGAGATATGCACTTCTTGCCGTACAAGGCCTCGAAGGGTGCCATCTGGATACTGGCCAGGAAACTATTGTTGTACGAGAACTCCACTAGATGCAAGTGATCTTTCCACGAACCACCGAAGTCAAGTGTACATGAACGCAACATATCTTCAAGAGTCTAGATCATGTGCTCCAACTGACCATCTGTCTACGGATGATAAGCTGAACTAAACTTGAGACGAGTTCCCAAACTTTTCTGAAGACTCTGCCAAAAGTGCGATATAAATCTGGAATCTCTGTCGGACACAATACTGACTGGTACTCCATGCAGCCTGACTATCTGCCTGAGGTACATCTCTGCAAGCTGATCTGTCGACTGACCAACCCTGAAAGGAAGAAAATGAGCTACCTTGGTGAGTCTGTCGACTACAACCCAGATAGCATCTCTTCCAGCTGGGGATCTAGGTAATCCAGTCACAAAATCTATGGTAATGTGCTCCCATTTTCATTCTGGGATCGACAAAGGTTGAAGAAGTCCAGCTGATCTCTGATGTTCAGCTTTAACTTATTGGCAAACTAAACATCGAGAGACAAACCGGGCTATCTCCCTCTTCATACCATTCCACCAAAAATACTCCCGGATATCACGATGCATCTTCGTACCGCCCGGATCAATCGAATACTGATAACTGTGAGCTTCTGCCATGATCTCCTGTCTGACATCACCACTAGGTACACAAAGATGCCCTCCATTTCGAAGTATACCATCCTCATGGATACATAACTCTGGCCTTCGTCCTGCTACACATTCTGTCCTAAGCCGCTGAAGCTTAGAATCTGATGACTGAGCTAACTTGATCCTCTCAACTATATTGGACTGAACTTGCATACTGGCCATCAATGCCATACTGGTAGGAAGGACAACTTCTATACCCGTCTTCTGAAGATCCGCTAACAATTCTGTCGCTGTCAGAAAATAAACTCCGGCTCTCCTGCTCAATATATCTGCAACAACGTTGGCCTTCTCCGGATGATACTGCAGGTTGATGTCATAATCCACAAGTAGCTCTAGCCATCTCCTCTGACGCATGTTAAGATCCTTCTGGGTGAACACATACTTCAGGCTCTTGTGGTCGATGAAAATCTCTACCCTATCCCCATACAAATAGTACCTCCAAAGCTTAAGTGCAAACACTACTACTGCCAGCTCCAAGTCGTGGGTCGGGTAATTTTGCTCATGATCACGAAGTTGACGTGACGCATAAGCTATTACCTTCCCATACTGCATCAAAATATATCCTAAACCTCTGCCTGAAGCATCACAATACACTGAGAATCCCCCGGTCCCATCTGGAAGCGTGAGAATGGGTGCCGTCATCAAGCGTCACTTCAACTTCTCAAAAGATTCCTGATATTCTGCGGTCCAAGCAAACTACACATCCTTGCGGGTCAACTAGGTCATAGGTGCTGAAATCCGTACAAAGTCCGAAATAAATCACCGGTAGTAGTCGGCCAAGCCAAGAAAACTGCGAACTTCTACAACGGTACTGGGTACTGGCCACGTCTCAATAGCCACGATCATCTGGGGATCCATCTCCACTCTACCTCTGGTGATGATATGACCCAAATATGAAATACGATCGAGCCAGAACTCGTATTTACTGAACTTCGTATACAACTGGTGCCCTCTGAGAATCTGAAGAACGACTCTGAGATGCTGTTCATGCTCAGCTTCACTCTTGTTGTAGACCAGGATATCATCTATAAACACAATCACGAACTGATCCAAATAAGGTACGAAGATGCGATTGATGAGGTCCATGAATACTGCCGGCGCATTGGTTGCTCCAAAAGGCATCACAAGGAACTCCCAATACCCATACCTGGATCTAAATGCCTTCTTCGAGAAGTCCTGCTCTCTAACCCTGATCTGATGGTATTGTGACTGTAAGTCAATCTTCGAAAATACAGACGCCACTTTGAGTTGATCAAACATGTCATCTATTCTCGAGAGAGGGTATTTGTTGTTGATTGTCGCTGAGTTCAAGGTACGATAGTCAACACATAATCTGGACATACCATCCTTCTTTTTTACAAGAAGCATCGGGACTCCCCAAGTCGATCCACTAGCATGGATGAATCCCTTGGTCCTGAGTTCTTCAATCATCTTATACAAGATCTCCAATTCTGATGGTGCCATCGGGTAGACTCTCTCTGACACTGGTGCTGTTCCGGAGATCACGTCTTTGGTGAACTCGATCTCCCTCTCTGGTGGCATACCTGGAAGCTCTTCGGGGAAAACATCGAGAAACTCTTCTACAATTCTGGGAAACTGGACTGCCGCTGCAACTGCCATCTGGAATGCTGAGGAGAAGACTCTATTCTGCCTCAAAAAAATGAAAACTCTGGCTCACCAGGAATACTAAAAATAATCTTCCCGATATGGCAATCTATTCTAGCATACTGTCCCTCAATCAATCCATCCCTAAGACCACATCATAATCGGCCATCGGGAATTCTATCAACCTAGCGGGAAACTCTCTACCGCTAACTACGATCCGACACGAGGAAGTCACTCTATCTACTCCCACAAGTCCATTACCAGTAAATATATTGAGCCTTACTGATAATGACTCGGGCTCTAGCCCTATCCGTGTGGCAAATCGTACAGACATAAATGAATGCGATGCACCAAAATCAAACGATGCTGATATTGGGAAGGAGTTGACCAGAATAGTACCTGCCACTAACTCACCTGATGCTAACTCCTCCTCCACGGTCAAAGCCATCACTTGACCGTGCCCTCTAGGTGCTGGTCCCCTCTGCTGGAAACCTTTATGGCAATTATGGGTCTGAGCTTGGACTTGTGCATACTGCTAGGGGTTCTGCTGCTGAAATACTTGGGTCTGATACGGCAAGGGCCTCGGAAATGGGTACTGCTGCTGCTGCTGAACTGGTACTAGGGCTGGCCCCCTAACCGAGGGACTAAAAAAGGTTGATGAAGAGGAACTCCCCTATTCGGGCAGTTCCTAATCCTATGGTCCGATGTCCCACAAACCAAGAACAAACCCTGTGCTCTACGACATTCTGACACAACGTGCCCTGACTTCCCACAATGAGTGCAACCTATTGCGGAAGACTGCTTCTGCTACTGCTAGGGATATGCCGGGATCGAATGCTGAATTGACGCAACGGAAGCCGCCCGCCTCGGAGCACCAATGATCAAAGTCCTGGCTGTCTGGGCTGGTAATGAAGACTGGTTCATCTGGCCGTGAGACCGCTTCCGACTTCCGGTATGGTCCACAATCCTCTGTGAGGTATACTCATGCCTCCTAGCTGCCCTCAATACTGCATCGAAAGTCTGATGCTCGAACTGCTCTACCGCCAGCAAAATCTCCAGGTGGAGTCCCTGCTGGAACCACTGAGCTCTGTCGAACTCGGTCGCGACCAAGGTGGGAGCAAACCGACTAAGCCAGGAGAACTCGATCGCATATCCATCGACCGTCCTGTCCATCTGCTTCAATTTAGTGAACCTCGTCTGTAGATCATACCGAGCTACAGCATCAAAATACTTGGTTTGGAATCTCTCACAGAATACTGTCAATGCAATAGGTGCCCTTAATCCAATGGCCTACGTCGCCCACCAACTAGGGGCTAGATCCAATAACTACAGGCGCACCATTGCCACCTTCTCGTCTTCTGGGGTCCAGGCTGCTTCTAGAATAACCTCAGTATCCTGCAGCCAAGCATCTGCGATAATAGCATCTTCGCTACCATCGAAGAAGGTAGGGTTCAAGTGCTTAACGCTGTTGGCCGCACGGTTACCTTGATGACCACCTCTGCTCAAAGCATCCTGTACTGTCTGGTGCAATACATCACCTCGACGATCCTGTGATGCAAGCAACTCCCTCATGAGTCCGACCAAGACTCCATTATCCTGCCTTATAGGCTGGGCTGGCTATACTTGGGGTTCTGGATCTCCGGGAAGCATGACTCGGGAGGCTGCTCCTGAGTGTTGAGCTTGAACCTCTTATTGCGGGTGTAATCGTTGAGCTCCTTCCGACTGATTGGCAGGTCCAGGAAGAGTGCTGCTGAAGAAGACGACACAGAAAACAATAAAGAAGGACCAGGACAGATCAAAGATACAAGCATATGATCAGGTCAAGATTTCAGGGATTTAGAGGATACGAGCAAAGATCAAGGGCGAGTTCTGATTGAGACATCTATTCGGTAAACCCTCACATATCTTGATTCACAAGACCTATATGGGCCACCACTTAAACCGTGTCATGCCCCAAAACCAGAATACTGGAGAGCGGGGGACAGACACAGCCATCTACGTATATTGAAATAGAATCTACCTCGATATACGGTAACGGCCGTCTAAATACATGAGGGTTTACTACAAGCCATCAGTCTCTTATGGTCATGAACAAGCCTATTGTCTCAATCTCAAGCAAGTAAGTAAATGTTACAAGATGTTAGAGCACCAAATATACAACAGTAAGGCATCCCATACATTACATATTTGGATGATCATGAAGCTAGTCATACAAAATGTGAAGACTAGCAAGAGTTTCAGTCATATATGATTAACCTTAGGACTTGTCAATCATGTTACAGTCTGTAGGCCGATAGTAAGTAATGATGCAAATAAGCTAACACTTGCTCGGCGGCTAAATGCCTAAAAAGAATAATTTTATAATAGAGTGGGAGAGCCAAAATAAAACCCACTCGTTACCAGGGTTATGCCTGGTGGTCACCATCTGGCTGGAAAGTAGGGAGATCCTCTGGAGCTGCTCCGGTATCTGGCCATACAAAACAAGCTGGGTCAGATCCCAGAAAGAGCAAGTACCACAAAGGTGGCTTCACTTAAGAACTAAAACCAGCAATTAGCACAAAACATAATTATATAATAAAGACTGGAAATATAGAAAATCATGATGATATACGATAAGATAACCATGGGACTATTCAGATAACCAAGTTACAACCCTTAAACCAAACAAGGACCGGGGTTGTAACCATTCATCTAAATGGAACTTGGTTTCCCACCATTTATCAATAAAGTAAAGCACAAGCATTTAGGTCATGTAACAATCTTGTACGGAAGCAGGACAAGGCTAGACTAGGTTAGACCCCATCCAATCAATCACGGCCAAGAAATGAGCATGGATTGATACTTTAACTAACAAGGGTTATCACATGTCTAGTTACTAGCAAGATGCAATGTGATTGTTCCACAGCCACAAGCCCTGCAGACCATCCAGGATATCCGGACGCAAATTAGGGATTGAATTCATGTAGGTACATCGTCCAGAAAACACATGTACCCTTAAGTAGCTTGAAGGGTACAACACATGACAGTGTGCTGGAAATGTGCCATACTCGACGGCAGGCTACAGATCCCATTATGGGGCGCCCAGATAACGGAATTGCCTGTAACTGGGAAATCTCTTCATGACTACTGGATTATTCTAGTTATTAGCCTTAGTCAATTTAAGTAGGCACCCCTGACCGTGGTACTCAGGGATCCCTGCCCTAGACATGATGCGAGACAGTACTGGTTCATTGGTACAAACACAATCGTCCACGGTGTCCAGGCCATTCCTTCTTGCCATGTCATGCTAGCTGTCGCAATAGCATTCAATAGTTCTCATCATGCTTATTAATCATGTCTTGTCATGTCATGCCATGTCATGTCAGTTACTTGTTATACCATGCCATGTACAATCATCAGTCCAATCGTGTCAATCAAGTCAAGGTTATCAAGTTCATGACATGAGGGTGCAAGCACAGAAGGGCACACGGGTATGCATAGGTGCTCAAAGCCTCTACGCTAGACTAGGGGCCCCGAGCGTAAAAATGGCTTTACGCGAGCAAGACCAAGGAAGGACCCCTCTACGCGATCAAGCAACCTATGCGATCAGGTGCTCTACGCGAAGGGAACTCTACGCGCACGAACACTTGGGTGGAACTCTAAGCACGCGAGACTCTAGGCGAGACTCTACGCACGCGAGACTCTACGTGAGCAACTACGCGAGCGGGGGTCCCCTGCGTAGAGCTCGAATGATCTCAACGTCGAACGAATTATGTGGGCACGCAAGGCGTGTGCGTAAAAAGGGAACACTAGGCAGGCACGTGAAAACGTGTGCGTAAAGGAGGAGATGCTACGCTGGCACATAAAATATGGGCGTAAAGGAAGTCACTATGCGAGCACGTATGAATGTGTGCGTAAAGGGCTCGTCTTCTCCCCATGGCCGAAACTTGCAGCCATGGAGACTCAAGAACTCAAGGAACCCCATTTCGACCAAAACTTGGTGAAATCCAGCCATTCAAAAGCAAAACTTGCGTAAAATAAAAATTTTTACCACATGGAACTCTCCATTTCGAAAAATACCAAGTTCAGTAGATCAAAACCATGAAGATCAAAAATACTAAAACTTAGATCTACATGAAATGAACTACGAAAATTAAAAATGTTAAGTACTAAAATGTCTTAGAATGTCGTAAGAAAGACAATGGAACAACACAATTGAGTTCCTCCATGAAGAAAGTTGCACTTGCCTACTGCAGGTTCGGTGGAGGAATGAAGAAGAAGAAGAGAGTTATGAGGAATAAATGAGAAGAGAGAAGGGTTGTTGGGTTAATAAATGGGGGATGGTGGTAGGTAGGGGTTTGCATACTAACCCAAACCAAACCCAACCAGACCGAACCCAACCGAACCCGATGCATGCCCCAGCCAGAATAAACCATACGAGCCATGAAATGCCAACTAACTCATGTCAATACAAGAAATCCAAGACTAGCCAGCCAGAACGAGTTAAAATACGGGTCAGAGATACGTACACGTATACGAAAATACGTATAACAAAAACCGATGGTGACAGAGAAATGGATGAATGTTGGACTGAATTGAATGAAATGGAGGAAATGGAATGAATGGACTGATATGGTATAATATCTGGACTGTTAATATGTCCAAGAAATCTGGACAGTAAATAGGAGGACATGGGAATGGCTTAAGTCCTAATGTGGACTGGTTTGACATGAAATGGAGGGACTGTTTGAAGTGTAGATGAATTTGAAATGGGAAATGTGGACTGTTACATTTAGAATGGACTGATATTGTGTTGTATGGATGTTTGATTGAATGGTGGAAAGGTATGAAATGGATTTGTATTGGATTAGGGAAATGAGAATGTAGGACTGATATGTATGGAGGATATTTGAGTGAATGATATGGATATATAGAGATAAAATGGAGGGACTGATATGTATTGAATGGATTTACTGCTATAGGGCTGAAATGGTGTATGGATGTTTTGAAGATGGAGATGGATGATATTTAGATGCTAAAATAGAAGGGCTGCATGAAGTTCGAATGGGTTTGATATGGATGATGAATGGATGAAATAGATATGAAGTGAATGGGGGAAATGGGATGGGCATGGATTGAATCGAAATAGGGAACGGACTGAATTTATATTGGATTGGGGGGGCTGATATATGAACTGGGAATGTATTTGAAATGGTGAATGAATATGGGACTGCACTACACTAATCAAACAGGGCAATAAGTGCCCTGCTACTACTGTCCAAATATGCAGCATGGTGCTGCTGTTGTATAATATGCAGTCCCCTGTGGGAACTGCTGCTGTCGAGTGAGTTTACATGCTGCTGCCAAGGGCCAGCAACTCCTCCCACTTCGCTCTACTTCCTGTCCTCTCTACCTCACTCTCTCACCCTCAACTCCACACACGCACACCTACATATATATACACATCCACACACACATATATATATATACTTATGTATTCACACACACACACATATATAGATACATGTACACACATATATATCTTCAACAACCCCCTCTTACAACCACCTATCCAAATCAAATAGAAACACGTCCTACTCCACCACACTCACACCAACTACTCTCTAACACAATAAAACCTGAAAATAGATTACAAATTACACTATTGGCATTTCAACATACACATGGGGTGTCCTATTTCAACAACTACCCACTAGGACACAAAACTACATGTAAACACACACTAGAGGACTCCAAATGGCCTCTAACTTAATTCTAATGGTTGTTCTAACAAGAGGGTTCATTCTATGGATTCAAAACTACCTTAAATGCATGGAAATAAGTTTTAGAGGAAAGGCTTATACCTATTAGGAGTGAATCCTAATGAAACCTTCTCCGATACGGCTCCGATACGAAGTTCTCCTTAGAATGGACACTTACACCTTGCACTTCTCTCCCAAACCTTGGTAGCAACCTTCCTTGGCAATAAGGAGAGGCTTGATGGAAGAATATGTGAAGGATTGATTTAATTTGGGGATCAAATCAATGCAAAACTCCAAAAGAGGGAAGAACACTTGAGAGCTTCAAAAGAGGCAAGTTTTCAAATGAGAATGAAACTTTCCCCTTCCCTCATGTGGCCGGCCATGTAGGGCTCCAATGGGCCATTGTGAAATGTCCAAAACACCCCTCTCTAGTCCTAATTGGTTAGGTCTAGCCTAGGTTCAAGTTTGAAATCAATTGGATCTAATTTGAGTCTCTAATCAACTAATCTAATAAAGCAGAAATAGACTAGTCTAACCAATCTAATTTGTGAACCAAGTGGGCCGTGTCTAACTTAAGTTGGGTCCCATCTAGAGACTAAGCTACCCGAGTCACTATCTCAAGTCGGAACGAGACGAAACTTGAACCACACTAAACAAATCATATAAAATATTTAATAAAATTATAAAATTCAAAAAATGTTGAAATTTCAAAAATGACCAAAATACCCGTATTCTTGAAAACTGGGGGTGACAAATCTATCCACCTTAAAAAAATTTTGTCCTCGAAACTAAAACAAAGCAATCACAGAAAACACATGCAGAAAACAATCCCATTCAATTACTTTTCAAAAAAACATCAACAATAAAAAAAAATTCTCTTTGAGGCACATCAAACACTTGTAAATAAAAACTGATACGTGTCCGATACGGACACGAAACCAACACAAAATCACTCATATCAAAATTCAAAATTAACAATCACCAATACAATAAATATTAAATAATTCAAAGAGATCAAATGACCAAAATACCCTTAGGACAGAAATGACATTAAAAACATTCTAATCACATGGTTAGGCTCTAGGTCAAGTAGTCTCTAGGGTTTCACTAGCAACACATCAAAATCATAAGTCATGGCTTTAAATAGTTTTAGAATGATAAAAAAAATCTTCAAAATCATATCATGATTTAAATATCAATAAATAAATGATTAAAATTACAAAAGTCAAAATTACCCTCAATTTAGAAATTGGGTGCTACAAGTTCCTCGGAATTAAGATGCTAGTTCTCCTTATAGGTCAAACACCTCAGAAACATAGTCTCAAAATCATGCAGTTCGATAATCATATGTGTCTGTCCAAAATCATGATACTCAGAATCTTCGTCATGCTAGTGAGCAAGGCTACGATAATCACAGAGGCCTCGACTATGGTATATACTTCTAGAATTATGGTATTTAAAAATTTTGTATTACCGTATGCTTGGCCGTGAAAACCTTAAATTCCCACACCCAAAAAATATGTCCACAATCCGACTATATGTCCTCACTATGCCTGCTAACATGACCATAGAAGACTCTAAAATCCCATAATCGAGGCGTCCTAGCCCTTACGACTTATCTCAGAAGAAAATCATGTCACAAGAACAACAGAACAAAATTGATCAATTAACAAGGAACAAATATAATCGAATTTTAAGACAGTTATAAGGAGGCAAATACGGGAATGGAATCGAAGAATGGAACCTGCAATCTACCCTGTTATTGTCGGTGCGTCCTCGACTATCATGGAGAAAGCTCGCCCCAGCTAGCCTTCCCTAGCCTGTTGTACTATGTCCTGGCCTCCCCGGACTCCACGGACTAGGCAAATCTTCAGATGGTGGTCGGACGCTCCACAATATAGGTAGACGCCCAACCTCTTCCTACAAGCACTCGACTGTGCCCCGACTTCCCGCAGAAGCCGTACTAACTGGCCTACCTCTGGCCCTGCCCTGCTGCTGGTGGGCACGTACTGGTGCCTGCTGAAGCTGCAACTAAGGCTGCTGGTGCTGCTGAAACTGCCTCTGCTGAAAGTGAGGGCGCTTGGCCGACCTCGCACTGGAACTCGCTCTAAGAACGTCACTGCCCCTCTTCAGGTTGAGGCCGAAGTCCTCCTCAGCTATCTGTGCCTCTATTAGTATATGCTCGAAGGTTGCATCGCGACGCTCGGAAGTAGGAGTACGAACCGCATGAATAAGGCCCCACCAGAACTTGTGGGCCTTATACCCCTCATCCTGGATCAGATCTGGTGCAAACCAACTCAAACGGAAGAACTCCGACGAACTGGGCCTCAAGAGCTGTCAGAGCTAGTCGGGGTAGAACTTCTCATTGAAGAGCCTCCGAAAGTTCTCCTATGTCAAAACTCTCACTGATGCATGAGGATTCGTGTGAAACTACGTCAAGGCGATGTCGAAGAACTGACTCGCCGCAGCTGTGACCCATAGTCCCTTCGAGACCTCTGCTAACTCCAGCCTCTGCTGGACATCCTCCAACAAGTCATCCGCATACAGGATACCCTCGGTACCCTTGAAGTCCCTCGGGTTTATCTTCCTGAAATCCAGACATGTGCCAGGCCTCCCCTGACGCTACTGTTGAGCTGGGGTACCCTGAACTGTACCCGAGACTACCCTCTCAACTGCTGCTATCGCCAGGTAGTAGGAGTTCTCCATACTCTGTCGTAGCACCTCTGTTTGGCAGTGGGATGCGTCAGCCTGATGCTGCTGTGCCTCTGCCTGGGCCCTCTGGGTCTGCATTATCTGTTGTAGAAGGGCCATTATCTGCTGTGCATCCGTCGGTAGCAGAGGTGGCAGTAGAAGAGTCTCAGGAATGACTATGGATGGTCCCGCAGCTGGAGGTGGAAGACTTTCTGAAACTGTCGCTGCTACTCCCGCCTGAAGGGCAGGAACTGAGGTGGCAGCTTCCTCAACTGCAGCTCCCGCAACGGAAGGTGAAGGTCCTACCGGATCGGGCCTTTCTGGACCAACACTTGGTCCTGCTGCCTGAGAGCGAGTAATCGTCATCCTGAGGACAGATTGAAATAAGGAGGTCAATAGGGCACATGATAAGGAAAATCCGAAAAGGACAATTGAATTCAAATGCAAGAAGAGTTGTTATGGTAATCAAAAGATCAGGATTTTCCTAAAATGTGATTGAGTAACTTCTATCATATCCTAGATCCTATATCCTATTCGTAGGCTTGTAATTAGTACTCCAAGTCGAACACCATTACGAGATCGTACTAATTGTGACATCGACCTATGTGGGCACCACAAAAATGTGTCACGACCCGCACCCAAGGTAGGGGCACGAGTACGTGGTTACGTCCATCCTACGCCACAGAATCGATGGTTGAACGCTGTATAGGTCATCTGAAAATACTACAACTAAACAGTATAAGGGTACCTGTCATCTCCGCACAGAGAAATATAATATGGCATAACTCAATCATAAGACAAACTAAGATAGATATCACGAAATAGAAATATGATAGAAGGGAAAACTGGAAAATAGTTCAAGATCCAACACAAGCTCAGAGATATAAATAACAACACAGAGTCACAAAATATAATATAAAAACTACAGTCTGAAAGCACTAGCTGGATCACAGTCCAGGCAAGCCTAACTAAGCTATACTAGTCCAGGTACGCAAAGTCTAGTGGCTCAACTGCCAGGTCACAGTCCTGGCCTAAGTCTCCATCTGTCCCGACCCCATAGTAGGTCGAGCAGTCTGCCTCAGAATCATCTGTAATATATCAACGGTATCCTATCAGGAAAATGAGCAAGTACAACTCTGAAAGCAGTTCTAATATATTGACATATTCTATAAGAGACATGTATAATAAAATACCAGACAAAATCAATAGGAAATATATAACAGGATGTGAGTACTGAATATCATAACATGGTGAGGAAAGTACAGAATATAGAACTGAGTAGGATATATGATGTAATAAAGTAAATATAAAATGTGCCATGAATTATTAGAGCGTTATGTGATCAGCTTGGGAAACCGGACATGCTATCCACTTGGCTCGGCAATCACAAGAAAATCTCTGGAAAGGGTCATGCCGACCAACATGGATAACGAGCATATGGAATAAGATCTCGCTACACCCTACGTGAAGTGAGGGTGTTGCAAGCACAAGAATATATAGTGACATAGTGGCTTGATCACATAGCCCTTAATAATTTCCCATCCCCGAGTAGTATAATGGATCCGGACATGGTACGTCATGACACGGGATTTCCTAAGAGGTTAGCTACTCCCTCTCAGGAATCGGTGTCTATACAAGTATAGGGAACAAGGGATGCATGTACTAATATACCATGAAAGTCCAGGAATAACATCTCATGACAAGATTCGACGTATACTAGTCCGTGAACCATCATGCCAGGAATCAAGTAAGACACTATAACTGAATCGGATATAGAAGCTATCAACACATCGAACTACTATCAGATAATGTACTCGCCTGCTATCCTGAGCTATCAAGTAAGGTCGATGCTCAAAGTGATCTCACAGACCTATAGATAAGATATTGTAAGCTAATTAGGGTTTGACAATGTTTAAGAATAATTTCCAATGTATGATATGCAATCTAGGTCAAACTCAGTCAAACTAAATCAAACTAGGTCACATCAAGTCAAACTAAGTCACACTGAGTCATACTAGGTCTAACTAGGTCACAGGAAGTCAAACCAAGTCAAATTGGGTCAAAGGTTGACTTATAGTTGACTTTTGGTCAACTGGTCAACTCTAGGTCAAACTAGTCTAATGTTGACTAACAGTTGACTTTTCGTCAACTGGTCAACTCTTGTCAAGTCCGGTCGAGTTCTAGTCACTTTTAGGCTAAGTTTGACTTTCGGTTGACTTTTGTTGACTTTCGGTCAAAGCGGTCAACCGAGGTCAAAACTAGTCTAAGAGCACTAATCCTGACCATTACCAACCAAGACACATTAATTCTAACCATATCTTAACACCTTAAACTCATACCATGTATATAGGTAATTACCTTAACCTTTACCTTACCATATTACCCTACTAACATACCATATTACCAATATACTAACATATAACTTAATCATCACTTAAACTCACACTAACAAGGGGTTAAGGGACTGAAAATGAATGAATGGATGACTGTTAAGTATATGGATGAAAATGTGTGAATGGGATAATGAGTTATGGAATATATTTGGTAGTGGACTAAATTGGTATAAATTGAATAGTTGAAAGGATGTATTGAGTGTGGCCTTGGACTGATGTTTGGAATGAGTGGACTGATTTGTAATGATATGGGTGATGTATGGGTGAATGGATTTATAGGTGTGGACTGAAATGGTGGGTGTAGTAGACTGAATTGTAATGGAAAATGGATGAATGGATTTGTAGTGAATGGGAAATGGATGAATGTTGGACTGAATTGAATGAAATGGGGGAAATGGAATGAATGGACTGATTTGGTGTAATATCTGGACTATTAATATGTCCAAGAAATCTGGACAGTATATAGGAGGACATGGGAATGGCTTAAGTCCTAATGTGGACTGGTTTGACATGAAATAGAGGGACTGTTTGAAGTGTGGATGAATTTGAAATGGGAAATGTGGACTGTCACATTCAGAATGGACTGATATTGTGTTGTATGGATGTTTGGTTAAATGGTGGAATAGTATGAAATGGATTTGTATTGGATTGGAGGAAACATGAATGTTGGAGTGATATGTATGGATGATATTTGAGTGAATGATATGGATATATGGAGATAAAATGGAGGGACTGATATGTATTGAATGGATTTACTGCTATAGGGCTGAAATGGTGTATGGATGTTTTGAAGATGGAGATGGATGATATTTAGATGCTGAAATAGAAGGGCTGCATGATGTTCGAATGGGTTTGATATGGATGATGAATGGATGAAATGGATATGAAGTGAATGGGGGAAATGGGTTGGGAATGGACTGAATCAGAACGGGGAATGGACTGAATTTATATTGGATTGGGGGGGCTGATATATGAACTGGGAATGTATTTGAAATGGTGAATGAATGGATGGTGAATTAATATGGGACTGCACCGCACTAATCAAACAGGGCAACAAGTGCCCTGCTACTGCTGTCCAAATATGCAACATGGTGCTGCTGTTGCATTATATGCAGTCCCCTGTGGGGACGACTGCTGTCGAGTGAGTTTACATGCTGCTGCCAAGGGCAACAGCTCCTCCCTCTTCACTCCACTTCCTGTCCTCTATACCTCACTCTCTCACCCTCAACTCCACACACACACACCTACATATATATACACATCAACACACACCTATATATATACATACGTATTCACACACACACATATATAGATACATGTACACATATATATATCTCCAACAACCCCTCTGACAACCACCTATCCAAATCAAATAGGAACACTTCCTACTCCACCACACTCACACCAACTACTCTCTAACACAATACAACCTGATAATAGATTACAAATTATACTATTGGCATTTCAACATACACATGGGGTGTCCTATTTCAACAACTACCCACTAGGACACAAAGCTACATGTAAACACACACTAGAGGACTCCAAATGGCCTCTAACTTAATTCTAATGGTTGTTCTATCAAGAGGGTTCATTCTATGGATTCAAAACTACCTTGAATGCATGAAAACAAGTTTTAGAGGAAAGGCTTATACCTATTAGGAGTGAATCCTAATGAAACCTTCTTCGGTACGGCTCCGATACGAAGTTCTCCTTAGAATGGACACTTCTACCTTGCACTTCTCTTCCAAACCTTGGTAGCAAGCTTCCTTGGCAATAAGGAGAGGATTGATGGAAGAATATATGAAGGATTGATTTGATTTGGGGATCAAATCAATGCAAAACTCCAAAAGAGGGAAGAACACTTGAGAGCTTCAAAAGAGGCAAGTTTCCAAATGAGAATGAAACTGTCCCCTTCCCTCATATGGGCGGCCATGTAGGGCTCTAATGGGCAATTGTGGAATGTCCAAAATATCCCTCTCTAGTCCTAATTGGTTAGGTCTAGCCTAGGTTCAAGTTCAAAATCAATTGGATCTAATTTGAGTCTCTAATCAACTAATCTAATAAAGGGAAAATAGACTAGTCTAACCAATCTAATTTGTGAACCAAGTGGGCCATGTCTAACTTAAGTTGGGTCCCATCTAGAGACTAAGCTACCCGAGTCACTATGTCAAGTCGGAACGAGACGAAACTCGAACCACACTAAACAAATCATACAAAATATTTAATACAATTATAAAATTCCAGAAATATTGAAAATTAAAAAATGACCAAAATATCCCTGTTCTGGGCGTGATAAATCTATCCACCTTAAAAAAATTCATTCTCGAAATTAAAACAAAGCAATCACAGAAAACACATACAGAAAACAATCCCATTCAAATACTTTTAAAAAAAATCAGCAATAAAAAAAATATCTTTGAGGCACATCAAACACTTGTAAATAAAAACTGATACGTGTCCGATATGGACATGAAACCAACACAAAATCACTCCTATCAAAATTCAAAATTAAGAATCACCAATGCAATAAATATCAAATAATTCAAAGAGGTCAAATGAACAAAATACCCTTAGTCCAGAAATGACATTAAAAATATCCTAATTACATGGTTGGGCTCTAGGTCAAACAGTCTCTAGGGTTTCACTAGCAACACATTAAAATCATAAGTCATGGATTTAAATAGTTTTAAAATGATAAAAAATCTCCAAAATCATATCATAATTTAAATATTAATAAATAAATGATTAAAATTACAAAAGTCAAAATTACCCTCAATTTAGAAACTGGGTGCCACAAGTTCTTCGGAATTAAGATGCTAGTTCTCCTTATAGGTCAAACACCCCACAAACATAGTCTCAAAATCATGCAGTTCGATAATCATATGCGTCTGTCCAAAATCATGATACTCA
Source organism: Iris pallida (assembly GCA_029216955.1). Classification (NCBI taxonomy): domain Eukaryota; kingdom Viridiplantae; phylum Streptophyta; class Magnoliopsida; order Asparagales; family Iridaceae; genus Iris; species Iris pallida. Next base: position 76,693,486 of record JANAVB010034417.1, read on the forward strand.
GAATCTTTGTCATGCTAGTGAGCAAGGCTACGATAATCACAGAGTCCTCGACTAAGGTATATGCCTCCAGAATCATGGTATTTAAAATTTTTGCATTGTCTCATGCTTGGCCGCGAAAACCTTAAATTCCCACACCTGAGAAATACGTCCATAATCCGACTATATGTCCTCACTATGCCTTCTAACATGACCATAGAAGACTCTAAAATCCTATAATCGAGGCAACCTACCCTATACGACTTATCTCAGAAGAAAATCATATTACAAGAACAACAGAACAGAATTGATCAATTAACAAGGAACAAATATAATCGAATTTCAAGACAGTTATAAGGAGGCAAATGCGGGAATGGAATCGAAGATTGGAACCTACAATCTGCCCTACTACTGCCGTTGCGTCCTCGACTATCATGGCGAAAGCTCGCCCCTACTGGCCTCCCCTAGCCTGTTGTACTCTGTCCTGGCCTCCTCGGACTCCATGAACTGGGCAATCCTTCAGCTTGTGGTCGGACGCTCCACAATATAGGAAGACGCCCAACCTCTTTCTACAGGCATCTCGACTGTGCCCCGACTTCCTGCAGAAGCCGCATTGAGTGGCCTGCCTCTGGCTCTGGCCCTGCTGCTGGTGGGCATGTGCTGGTGCCTGCTGAAGCTGTAACTAAGGCTGCTGGTGCTGCTAAAATTGTCTCTACTGAAAGTGAGGGTGCTTGGCCGGCCCCGCACAGAAACTCGCTCCAAGAACGTCACTGCCCCTCTTCGTCTTTAGACCAAAGTCCTTCTCAGCTATCTGTGCCTCCATCAGTATCTGCTCGAAGGTCGCATCGCATCGCCCGGAAGTACAAGTGCGAACCGCATGAATAAGGTCCTTCCAGAACTTGCGGACCTTATACTCCTCATTCTGTATCAGATATGGTACAAACCTACTCAAACGAAAGAACTATACTGCATACTCGTCCACCGACGAGTTCCCCTGCACCAATCCAACGAACTGGGCCTCCAGAGCTGTCAGAGCCACGTCGGAGTAGAACTTCTCCTTGAAGAGCCTCCGGAAGTTCTTCTATGTCAAACCTCTTACTGATGCACGAGGATCCGTGCAAAACCACGTCAAGGCGATGTCGAAGAACATTGAAGTGAATCCCACCTCGCAATATGGTCACAGCTGTCTAGATGCATGAGGGTTTAACTACACGCCAACAGTCACTTATGGTCAAGAACAAGTCTAGTGTCTCAATCTCAAGCAAAGAAGTAAATATAACAAGTTGGTAGATCATCAGACATACAAAGTAAGGCATCCCATACATTACATATTCAGATGATCATGAAGCTAGTCATACAAAATGCGAAGACTAGCAAGAGTTTAAGTCATACATGATCAACCCTAGGATTTGTCAATGATGTTACAGCCCTTAGGCAGACAGAAAATATAAGCTTTCAAAACGAGCTAACACTTGCTCAGTGGCTAAACGCCTCAAAAGAATAATTTACAACGGAGTGGGAGAGCAAAATAAGACTAACTTGTTGCCAGGATTGCGTCTAGTGTTCACCATATGGCTGAAAGGCTGGAAGATACTCGGGTGCTACTCCGAAATATGGCCATACAAAACCAGCTGGGTCAGACCCCAGAAAGAGCAAGTGCCACAAGGGCGGCTTCACTTAAAAACTAAAACCAGCATATTAGCATATGGTACATAAATGATAACGAAAAATATGAGTTAGAGAAAACATGGTGATAAACGATAAGATAACTAAAGGACCATTCCAGTAACCAAGTTACAACCGGTAAACCAAACAAGGATCGGAGTTATAACCCTTCACCGGAACAGAACTTATTCTCTAACCAATTATCGATAAAGTAAAGTATAACAGTAACGTGCTGAAGTAACCATGCACTGGCCTTGCCTAGACAAGACTAGACGGGACTCCGTCCATCAATTACGACCAAGCAAGGTGTACGGCTTGATACTTTAACTAACTAGGGTTATCACAAGCCTAGTTACTAACAAGATGCATCGAGATGTTCCAACAACCACAAGCCCTGCAGACTTAATCCAAGTTATCCAATCGCAAGTTAAGAGAGTTGGATTAGGTGACTTGGGGGTGCAAAATATACCCTACTCGACGGCAGGATACAAGTCTAATTAAAGCGCCCAGATTATGGTACTTCCTGTAGCTGGAAAATCTTTTCATGAACTACTTGATCAATCTAGTCATTACCCTAGTCGAATTCAGTATGAATCCCTGACCGTGGTAATCAGGAATCCATGTCCTAGACAAGATGCAAGACGAGACATGTAGCTTGTATAGGCGCAACCAAGAGAATCAACCATGGTGTCAAGGCAAGAGTTACTTAGCAAGTCCAGGTAGCTGTCGTAACAACACTTAAGATTATCATGTCATGTCAGGTTACTTACCATGTCAAGAGTGCGTCACGATGGACCACTGTCAAGAATTATCATGTCAAGTTGCTTGTCAATAGTGCACCATGATGGGTCACTATTAAGAGTTAGCATATCGTGTTCGTGTTATCATGTTCGTGCCAGATTCAAGTTACTAGCTCAAGACTATCAAGTGTCAAGTCGGGGCACCGTAATTTAGGTCAAGTATATAAAACATGCAAAGAAGATCGAGAAAACCTATATGGAAATGAAACCATAAGTCACAAATAAACCTTGATTAAAGTGAGACAAGAAGATTCTTGAAGCCGAGACAAAGATCTACAACTTTTATGTTCTGAGTTTTTTGAGATTCTAGCTACAAAACAGCTTAAACGGGGAAAAACAACAAAATAATACAATTTCGGCGCATGGAAATTCCTTCGCATCCGCGCATCAGAATTTCTGCACATCCGTGCAACAGAATTCCTGTACATCCGTGCATCAGAATTCCTGCGCATTCATGCATCAGAATTCCAGCGCATCCGTGCATCAGAATTTCTGCGCATCCGTGCATCAGAATTCCTGCACATCCGTGCATCACCACATCCGCGCATCAGAATTTATGCACATCAATGCATCAGAATTCCTGTGCATCCGTGCATCAACACATCCGCGCATTAGAATTTTTACATATCCGTGCATCAGAATTCCTGCACATCATCGCATCAGAATTTCTGCGCATCCGCGCATCAGAACTCACGCTGCATCTTCAGTACATACGCGTAGGAAGACTACGCGCATGACACGCTCGGAGTCAAAGAATGTGTTGCCAGGACTTCATGGCGCATGGCCTCCCGGGCGCATGGGGGTCATCGTCCCCAGCAGCAAGTTCAGCCGTAAAAGTTCCAAACAATTGCCATGGCCATAACTTCCTCATCCGAAGTCAAAATTAAGCGAAACAAAAGCCAAAACTGCATGAAATTGAATTCTCTACAACATAGAAGCATTAGTTTTTCGAAATACCAAGTTTTTAGAGATCAAAACCAAGAAAAAAAACTTTAACTCTAGATCTACAAGAATCTATCCATGGAAACTAAAAACTCCAAGTTCTAAAGAGGCTTAGAATCAAGTAAAGAAGAGAATGGAACAATAAAACTTGAGGTCCATCATGAAGCAAGTTGCACTTACCTAGGGTTCTTGGTAGGTGGGAGAGGAGTAAATTAAGATGATGGAGAAGAAGTAATGAAGAGTAAAGGAAGATAGAGAAAGTAGTTGGAGGTTTATAAAGAGAGGGGATGGTTCAACATGTTGAACCAACCATCAAAATAAACCAAACCAAGCCAAGCCATCCAAAACAAGTCAAGTTGGACCAACCCAACCCAAGGTCAACCCTAGTCAAGATACATCAAGGCAAGCCATAAAGAAATATGAAAATGCAGTAAATAAAATACGGGTCAAAATTCGCATACGTATACTAGAAATACGTATAACGGAAAATAAGAGTGACAACTCTACCCACCTTAAAAGAATTCCGTCCTCAAAATTTAATCAAGAGGCTAAAGATGTCGGGACAAGCCATACTAAAGCACAAGCAATCTACGACTAGCAACAAATCAAGCAATCATTCATGCAAGCGAGGAATTTAAAGCATAAGACATCAGAAAGACATTATTCCTTATGAGTCAAACAGGTGTGGATATCGCGAGCGGATATCATCCTCATACTCCCACGTTGACTCTCCTAAAGAGTGGTGACCCCAAGCAACACGGACTAAACTAATAGTCTTGTTCTTGAGTACCTTCTCTCTTCGGTCCAATAAGGTTACGGGCCTTTTCTCATACGAAAGGTTGGTACCAACAAACAACTCCGAATGATCAAGAATATGACTCAAATTTGGGATATACCATCGTAATTGGGATACATAGAACACGTTATGTACCTCACGTAATGACAGCGGAAGAGCGAGACGATATGACACATCACCTACTCACTCAAGAATGTCAAATGACCCTATATACCTAGGACTAAGCTTTCTCCGTATGCCAAATCGAATGACGCCACGGGTAGGCGAGATCCTACGGAACACGTGGTCGTTGATAGAAAACTCAAATGGTCGCCGATGAGAATCGGTCCAATGACACTGGCGATCTTATGCAACTTGAAGATGATCTCTGACTTATCTGACCACCTCGATAGTCTGTGTAACCATCTCTGGACCAAGCATTTGTCTCTTGTCGACACCATCCCATGCTAACGGGGATCTGTATTTTCTGTCGTACAAGGCCTCAAAGGGTGCCATCTGGATATTGGCCTGGAAACTATTTTTATAGGAGAACTCTACGAGATGTAGGTGATCTTTCCACGAACCATCGAAGTCGAGTGTACATGATCGTAACATATCTTCGAGAGTCTGGATCGGGCGTTCTGATTGACGATCTGTCTGCGGATGATATGCTGAACTGATCATGAGACGAGTCCCCAAACTCTCTTGAAGACTTTGCCAAAAGTGCGATGTGAATCTTGAATCTCTGTCTGATATGATACTAACTGGCACTCCATGCAATCTAAAAATCTGCCTGAGGTACATCTCTGCTAGCTGATCCGTCGACTGACCAATTCTGAAGGGAAGAAAATGAGCTACCTTCGTGAGACGATCAATGATAACCCATATAGCATCCCAGCCAGCCGGAGATTTAGGTAATCCAGTTACAAAGTCTATGGTTTTATGCTCCCACTATAGGAACGAAATCTTAAAGCAGAATACTCTAGAGGGGGGGTGAATAGAGTAGGCAGCGGAATATTGCTAATTAAAAATCTTATTAGCAGTTAGATCACAGATATAAAAATAATCACAAAGTAAATGACAGTAATAAAAAAGTGATCAGAAGGCAAACGCAAACCCCGATATTTATACTGGTTTGTGAGGACTACTCCAGTCGAAAGAACTCTAGCTTCCAGTTGAATCCACTATTGGAAAATTCTGCAAGTTTTCTTACGAAGTCCTTGCAACTTCTATAGACAAGATCTTTGATACGAAGAACTCGACCAACTTTAATTGTGAAGAGTTGTTTCTTCAATCAAGCCTCTAATTACAACCGCTCTGAAACTTCTAGACCGTACCGCACTGGCAAATCGACTAAATGATTGTAACTGGCTTGGGATTTGAAAATGTAAGCTTTTGAGAACGCTTTGGAGAAAATGTAAGCTTTAGAAGAGAAGAGATTGAAAGTGAATTGGTGATTTGAAATGATCGAAATCCTTCTCTATTTATAGTTTTTCTAAAGACAGAATTCGGGCAGAACTCTGACAGAGCTCTTTGTAACAAACCGCAACTGAAGGGTGACCAAGTTCAAAATCAAACGTTCACATAATGTTCAACTTGGCTGAACTCTGACCGAACTCTGGCCGAGTTCTGCTAGGGTTCTGCCAGTTGATTTTGAGAAAAATCATTTTGGCTTTTTGAAAAATCTTTCAGAAGCTTTTTGTAAAAATGATATTTTTCAAAACATAGGTCATTTTTAAAAGGATATGATGATTTTGAAAAATGATTCCGGACAGCCTATTTGCCAGTACGACTTGGTGTACAATGTATTCCTAGACTCAATAAAATAAAAAATTATATTGCTTTAAAGGAAATACATTCTGAATGACAAACAGTTTCGGAGCAGCTTCGGTCTTGAACATAGTAAATATCTATTGTTGAGCAATGTCCAAAACGTCGTAGGTAAACATCTGAATTACCTTGCATTTATATCGAGATAGAGTTTGATCAATTATTAAAATCAGGTTTGACCATGACCAATGGGCCAATAATTTTTCCCATTTTGATAATTGACAAACCTTGCCGATATAACATCTAAGTATGGATCAATTCAAAAATGTGTAATACCAGAGAAAACAAAAATTGTTCATAACCTGCATTTATGAAGATGTTATATCCTATTTCTCCCCCGTTGTCACTTAGCAAATAATTGCAAAAGAGAAAGCTCCCCCGCAATAAATGCATAAGTAACACACAGTGAAGAAACACAAGGAATATATATAAAACATTCATCACAGGCATGGTATAAAAAATATTATATAGACAACACAAGTATGGTATTTGTCACAGGCAGTTTATATTGAAGCATAAAAAAGAGATAATGCTATAATAAAGCTGAAACAAATAAAATGCTGAATAATAAACTAAGTGAAACATATGCCAAACTGAGGCATAATAAAAAATTGTCTATGAAGTGTCACAGATAATAACTAAAATAAAGAGTGCTGATAATATCTTGGAATGTTGGAGCATTTTTAAGTAAACATAAGATAAAATATCGGTCTCAATAAGAATAAAATCTCAAAAATCATCATCCTCATCATCATCGTCATCGGCTGCAGCGCCAGCATGTCCAGATGGACCAACTCCAGAAGTACCAGCTCCAGAAGTCTGAGTGGCACCAGAAGTACGATACCATGTAAGCATTCCCTAGCTGGAACAGAGAGTGGACCGCCTCATCATCAATGCGGTAGCCAGAAACAGAAGGGTCGTGAGGTAGAGAGGTAGCTGAGTGACCCGTCTGGGCAAATCTCAGATCGACGAAGGAGTTGGCAAAAGCCTAGAACCGAGTTACGTCACGGAACTCATGTTCCCTGGAAGTGTCAACATAAAAAGACTTTAGATCTGATAGGTGCTGATGAATACCCTCAAATGTCAGAGGGTAGGACTGAGGAGGACCAGGTGCTGTAGGAGTATATGCAGGAGGAGCAGGAGCAGTAGGTAGAGGAACAGTGGCAATGCTGCGACGAGAGAGTTTGAAGAACTTGGGCTCAGGGTCAACAGCACAAGTGGATAGGTCAATGTCAAATCTCTGAAAGATGCGTGGGATGATCATCACATAAAAGAGGTTGCGGTCTCTTCCGCGACATCTACCCATCATCTGAATGATAGTCTTAGGGGTAGAAAAAGGAATCCCCTTAAGAATGTGATATAGAGCAGAAAGCTCAAGTGCAGTGACATCGTCTTTGGAAGTGGATTTTGGAAGTAAAGTGGAATAGATGATGTGATATAATTCGTAGTTAAACAAGTTCAAGTTATTGGCCTTAAACTTTTCAGGACGAGCACGTGCGGGCGCACAAAGCGCATTCTTGAAACTAACGAGAGTCGTACCATCGAGAAAATCGAAATCAGTGATGTCATCGAGCGGGGCACCTTCATTTGGAATACCAAGGATTTCTGTTAAAGTTTCATCAGTAAACTCGATATCTATCCCTCCGACACGTGTTCTCGCGGTAAAAGTGTCTAACACGAAATTACAGTAAAATAATCTAATGGCATTAGTAGTTATAGGGAATTGTAAAGAAACAAAGTGTTGTAACCCTAATACCTCAAAGTAAGGACGGTGGTCGGGAAAGACAGTCCACTTGATCGGTGATCCGGTACAAATAGTACACATAATGAAATTGGCATACCACAATAGGGCTTGGTCGGGAGTTTTGAAGTAAAACTCGTCCGATGCACCGTCATCCGATTGGACCGGAGAAAAGAGGGAATTCGTATGCGGATTCGAAGATGATGCCTCTTCACTGGCCTTGGTCTTCTTTCTCTTGAAAAGATTGAATCCCTTAGGCATTCTATCCCAAAATCTAGAAACCCTAATAATTGGAAAGTGGAGGAGAGAAGGAATTATACCTTTCGAGAATTGGATATGTTGTAGAGGACGAAATTCTCCGCACGAATCCAAAGTTTGGACGAAGATCTCCACGCGGATTGGAAGAATAAAGGTGGAGAAGAGCTAGGGTTTTGGGGGCGCTGCTGCTACTGTTTGATGTAGTTTGGAAGAATGAAGAAGATGGTGGCCTTGGGTTCTGGCTGGTACATATATATACTCAGCCTAACTATGGCCGAATTTGGACCGAACTCGGGCCGAATTTGCCAAGGGTTGCCTGGCTATATATGTGTAAAAAAAAAACAATGGGCCACATCTTTTTTATTAATTCGTTTCAAATATTTAATTCAGAGTTTAGTAATTTTAAATCTCAAAAATAATATAATTAATATTATTTTATAAATTAATATTCTTTACTCAGCATCTGTCTCATATTAGCTGTAGGAGTACTGTCCCAGCTAACGGAGGTTCACCGGGGAACTCTTAAGTACCGTTTCGCTTCGACCGTAGTAGTAGTGACAGACAGACTCTTTTTAGGCTTATCTCAAAAACAGTTTTTGAGTATCGAATAAATTAATTAATAAAAAAATTAATTAATATTATTGATATATAAAATTCCTAATTCTCGACGTAAATAATTGAAACGATCTTACGCTAGAGGTTTTGTGAGTATGTCAGCTAATTGATTCTGTGTGTCTATGTATAGAAGGTCTATATCTCCATTTTGTTGATGATCTCTAAGAAAGTGATGTCTAATCTCGATATGTTTAGTTCGAGAGTGACATACTAGATTCTTAGTCAAATTAATACAACTAATGTTCTCACAGAAAATGGGTATGTGTGTAAAATGCAATCCATAGACTTCTAAAGTTTATTTCATGCACAAAATTTATGCACAACAACGTCCTGCGGCGATATACTCAGCCTCGGTTGTGGATAATGCAAAAGAATTTTGCTTCTTACTAAACCAAGAGACTAGAGCTTTTCTTAGGAAATGACATGTGCTGCTAGTACTTTTTCTATCTACTTTGCATCCGACAAAATCAGCATCAGAATAACCGGTCAGGTCAAACGACGTGGTTTTAGGATACCATAAGCCGACAGAAGAAGTGCCTTTAAGGTATCGGAAGATACGCTTAACTGCGCACAGATGTGATTCCTTAGGATTAGCTTGAAAGCGTGCACATAGACAAACACTAAACATAATATCTGGTTGACTAGCAATTAAATATAGTAAGCTACCGATCATACCTTGATACTTAGGTATGTCGACAGGTTTGCCTTGTTCATCAATATCAAGCTTGGTTGAAGTCGCCATTGGAGTGCTAAGTAGCTTGACTGCTTCCATGTCGAACTTCTTTAATAGATCCTTTGTGTACTTTGCTTGATTTATGAACGTTCCATTGTTGGTTTGTTTGATTTGCAGTCCGAGAAAGAATTTCAGCTCTCCCATCATACTCATCTCAAACTCATTCTGTATACACTTTGAAAATTCTTGACAAAGAGATTCATTAGTAGATCCAAAAATAATATCATCTACATAGACTTGAATCAAAAGAATATTATTATTCAAAGATTTTATAAATAAAGTAGTGTCAACCTTTTCCTTTGAAAAACTATTATCAACTAGAAAAGAGCTTAGACGATCGTACCAAGCACGAGGGGTTTGTTTCAAACCGTATAAGGCTTTTTCAACTTGAACATATATTCAGGAAATTTGAAATCAGTAAAACCAGGAGATTGAGCTACATAAAATTCTTCTTTTATAAAACCATTTAAAAATGCGCTTTGGACATCCATTTAAAATAACTTAAAATTATGAAAACATGCAAATGCACATAACATGTGAATGGATTCTAATCTCATAACTAGGGTATAAGTCTCATCGTAGTCGATACCTTCTTCTTGATTGTATCCTTGAGCTACGAGTCGAGCCTTATTACGAGTCTCTAAACCATTCTCGTTCAGTTTATTTCGGAATACCCATCGGGTGCCAATGACTGGATGATCAATGGGCTTGGAAACAAGTTCCTAAACTTGATTCTGTTTGAATTGGTTTAATTCCTCTTGCATAGCATCTAACCAAAAATTATCACTACATGCTTCATCAATATTTTTGGGTTCAAACTGTGAAACAAAAGCAACACAAGAAGCTATATCTTTATTCGAGGAACGTGTACTTACACCCTTGGTAATCTCACCAATTACCAAGTCCTTTGGATGATTAGCCAAGAATCTCATCTCTTTTAGTGTAGTCTCAAAATTGCTTGTTTTGGCTTCTTTGCTTGGAGGTTTATCTGATGCCTGATGTGATGGTTCTGCATCTTTGTGTAAAGGTTTTGCAGTAGTTGTACTTGGTATGATTATGTCTTCATTGTCATCATCATCTAAGTGTTGATTTAGCTCATCAAACTTGACATTGATAGATTCTTCGATGATCATGGTTCTTTTGTTGAAGACTCTGTATCCTTTGCTTTTTGCTGCATAACCTAAAAATATACCTTCATCGGCCTTTTCATCAAATTTACTCAAACTATCTTTAGTATTAAGAATAAAACATTTACAACCAAATATCTTGAAATATGAAACATTTGGTGTTCTATCAAACTATAGTTCATAGGGAGTCTTCTTCGATATAGGTCGAATTAGAACCTTATTGAGAATATAGCACGCTGTATTGACAGCTTCAGCCCATAAGTATCTAGGTAGACTAAACTAATTTAACATTACTCTAGCCATTTCAAATAGAGTTCTGTTCTTACGTTCCACAACTCTATTTTGTTGCAGAGTCCTAGGGCAAGAGAATTTATGCGGATAACCGTATGTGTCACAAAATTGCTTGAATTCTGCATTCTCAAATTTGTCGCCATGATCACTACGAATGCAAGTAATTATGAACCCTTTTTTATTCTGTACTTTCTTGCAAAAGGTGACGAATTATAATAATGCATCATTCTTGCGTGCAAGAAAATAAACCCATGTATATCTAGAAAAATCATCTACAATGACAAATGTATATAACTTACCACCTAGACTAGCAATTCTACTTGGTCCAAATAAGTCCATATGCAATAGTTGTAAAGGTCTAGTGGTACTTACAGCGTTCTTGGATTTGAATACGGATTTGGGAGCTTTGTTCTTTTCACATTCACTACATACCGTATCCTTCTTGAAAGAAATATTCAGTAAGCCGCGTACCAACTTCTTTGTAGATAGTCTTGAAATTGTATCCATGTTTGTATGACCGAGTCTCATATGCCATAGTTGACTCTCAACGCTTTTGGCCATCAAACATCTACCTGCTTTGTTAGCATCTTCCAACAAATAGAAAACATATATGTTGTCTTCCCTAATACCTTCAAATATAGTACTACCATTTGAACTATCAACTATGGTACATTTATCTTTTATGAAGTTAATACCATAACCGTGATCAGCTAAATGGTTTACGCTGAGCAGATTATGTTTTAACTCGGTAACTAGACAAACATCTTCAATCACTGGATAGGAAGCCTTACCAGTGTCACCGATACCGATTATGTACCCTCTTAAATTATTACGAAGGAGACGTATCCTTCTTTATTCTTCTTCGACAATGTCGCGAATAACGAAGCGTCACCAGTCATGTGCCGTGAGCAACCGCTATCGAGGATCCATTTGCTCCTAGCATGTGAAGGGCATCCCACCTACAAAACAATTTGCAGATGAAACTCTTGGTACCTATTTCTTGTAGGTTCCTGACTGGTTAGTTTTTGGTATCCATGCATAAACATTTAAATCTACTAACTTTCTGATTCTACATGCAGAAGATATATGACCAATGAGGCCACAATAATGACATTTAGCATGTTGAGTGTTGAAAGTAGTGTGAGGTGCATGATTGGTAGGTTTTTGTTTTCTAGTATAGAAGAATGCATGCCTATTAGTTTTCTTGGGCATAGGTTTGGTATGGTTTGGTCTGACAGTGCTGGACGTGTTCCGATGATTCGGTAATTGACACGTGTTAGAATAGGAAGCAGCAACTTCAGGCCGTTTTCCTAAACTAATTTCTAACTTTTTAGAAGTGTCATATAATCTAGTATAGTCAGATGTGAGTGATTCTAATCTGACCTGCGCATACTAGAGACACTTTCTCTCCTTAGATAGGTCTTCCTTTAACTGGATAATAGTTTGGTCTTTTTCTTCGGATATTTTAACAGTCTCGTGTAACAACAACTTAATAGATGAAAGCTCACCAGACTCATTTGAAGAGTCATTATTTCTAATATGATCTAGTAGGTCGGTAAGTCTTCCTATTTCACCTTTGTACTCTTTGAGTACCTTTTTAAAGGTTTCATATTTACTACACAGTTTTCTGTAATCATTTAACAGGTCACTGAAAGCCTCTCCTAGTTGCTCAAAGGTGAAATCATCATAAGGGTCAATAGAGGATTAGTGATTACCTGATCGCAAGCCATCAAGCATACATTTGCAGCGTCATCTGATTGTTCGTCTTCTGAGTCGCTGGCTTTACTTTCATGCCATATGCTTGTGTTGGCATACTTCTTTGATGTAGATTTCTTCAGGTAGCCTTTGTCATATTTGCTGCTTTTTTTTGATGATGATGCTATTGGACAGTCTTTCTTCATGTGTCCTTTCTTCTTGCATCCGTAGCAAATAGGATCTTCTTTGTTGTTGTTGTTGCTGTCTTTTGTTCTCCTGTTAAATCTTATGAACTTCTTAAATTTTCTTACCAGAAGAGCTTGATCTTCAGAGTCGGAGTCGCTGTCATCAGAGTCATCTTCGACAGTTCTTCTATGTTGAGCCTTGAGAGCGATCGACTTCTCTGACTTCTCCTTTGGTGTAGCATCTTCAAAGTCTTAAGTTCTAACTCGTGAGTGAGTAGCTTACCCATAAGTGTTTCCAGAGACATTGTTGAGAGGTCGTTCCCTTCAATGATTGTCGTAGCCTTTGGAATCCAGTTCTTTGTAAGAGCTCGTAGAAGTTTGCGAATCTTCTCATGGTTACTGTAATCCTTGCCTAGTGAAGACAAAGGATTTAAAATATCCAAGAATCTTGTAAACATCTGAGTAACTGATTCACTTGGCTCCATTTTGAACGCCTCGTACTCCTGAGTAAGTCTGCTGATCTTTGACTCCTTGACTTGTGTTGTTGCTTCGTGGGTTACTTCGAGAAGTTTCCATACTTCATTTGATGTTGTGCAAGTAGACACCCTGTTGAATTCAGTTCTGTCTAAAGCACAAAATAAAGCGTTAATAGCACGTGAGTCAAGACTGGCCTTTTTTTTCCTCCTCTGTATATTTGTCATGGGTTTTTCAACTAAAACACCATCAATATTAATACGAGGGGGCTTTTTATAGCCATCAATAAATATAGACCATAAGTCAAAATCAAGAGATTTCAAAAATAAATTCATACGTGTTTTCCAATAAGTGTAATTAGTGCCGTCAAATAGTGGAGGTCTGTTTGTGGCTTGGCCTTCACTTGTGACTTTCACAGTTGCCATGTGTAATGCTGTGATCTATATAACAATTGAATATAACTACAATTTTACCTTACTTTACCTGTATAACCCGCTCTGATACCAATTGTAGGAACGAAATCGTAAAGTAGAATACTCTCGAGGAGGGGTGAATAGAGTAGGCAGCGGAATATTGCTAATTAAAAATCTCGTTCGCAGTTAGATCACAGATATAAAAATAATCATAAAGTAAATGACAGTAATGAAAAAGTGATCAGAAGGCAAACACAAACACCAAAATTTATACCGGTTTCCCTCTTGGGAGGACTAGTCCAGTCGGAAGAGCTTTAGCTTCCAGTTGAATCCACCATTGGAAAATTTTGCAAGTTTTCTTACGAAGTCCTTGCAACTTCTACAGACGCTAGCTTTGATACGAAGAACTCGACCAACTTCAATTGTGAAGAGTTATTTCTTCAATCAAACCTCTGATTACAACCGCTCTAAAACTTCTAGACCGTGCCGCACTGGCAAATCGACTAGAGGATTGTAACTGGCTTGGGATTTGAAAATGTATGCTTTTGAGAACTCTTTGGAGAAAATGTAAGCTTTAGAAGAGAAGAGATTGAAAGTGAATTGGTAATTTGAAATGATCGAAATCTTTCTCTATTTATAGTTTGTCCAAAGACAAAATTCTGACAGAATTGGGGCAGAACTCTGGCAGACCTCTTTGTAACAAAACGCAACTAAAGGATAACCAAGTTCAAAATCAAACGTTCACATAACGTTCAACTTGGCTGAACCCTGGCCGAACTCTGGCCAAGTTCTACTAGGGTTCTGCCAGTTGATTTTGAAAAAAGTCATTTTGGCTTTTTGAAAAATCCTTCAAAAGCTTTATGTAAAAAGGATATTTTTCAAAACATCGGTCATTTTTAAAAGGATAGGATTATTTTGAAAAACGATTCCGGACAGCCTATTTGCCAGTACGACTTGGGGTACAATGTATTCCTAGACTCAATAAAATAAAAAATTACATTGCTTTGAAGGAAATACATTCTGAATGGCAAACAACTTCGGAACAGCTTCGGTATTGAACATAGTAAATATCCATTGTTGAGCAATATCCAAAACGTCGTAGATAAACATCTAAATTGCCTTGTATTTATATCGAGACAGAGTTTGATCAATTATTAAAATCAGGTTTGACCATGACCAATGGGCTAACACATACTTCCATTCTGGGATCGGTAACGGTTAAAGAAGTCCAGATGGTCTCTGATGTTTAGCTTTAACTTGTTGACAAACTAAACATCGGGAGACAAACCGGGATATCTCCTTCTTCATGCCATTCCACCAGAAATACTGAGGATGTTTCGGTACATCTTTGTGCCACCGGGATGAATTGAATACTGAGAACTATGAGCCTCTGCCATGATCTCTCTCCTGATGTCACCACTGGGTACACAAAGATGCCTTCCATGTCGAAGTGTATCATCTTCATGAATACATAACTCTGCTCTCCATCCTGCTATACATTCTTTCCTAAGCCGCTGAAGCTTAGAATCCGTTGACTGAGCTAATTTAATTCTCTCAACTATACTAGACTGAACTTGCATACTGGCCATCATTGCCACATTGGAAGGAAGAATAACTTCAATACCCATCTTCTGAAGATTTGCTAACAACTCTGGCTGTGCTGTTAGAAAATAAACTCTGGCTCTTCTGCTCAATGTATCTGCTACTACGTTGTCCTTCCCGAGATGATACTGTAGGTTGATGTCATAATCCACAAGTAGCTCTAGCCATCTCCTCTGACGCATGTTAAGATCCTTCTGGGTAAATACATACTTCAAACTCTTATGGTCGGTGAAAATCTCCACCCGATTTCCATATAAATAATGCCTCCAAAGCTTCAATGCAAAAACTATCGCTGCTAACTCCAAGTCATGGGTAGGATAATTCCTCTCATGGTCAAGAAGCTAGCGTGACACATAAGCGACTACCTTGCCATGCTGTATTAAGACGCATCCCAATCCTCTGCCAGAAACATTATAATAAACTAAAAATCCTCCAGTCGCATATGGAAGAGTGAGAATGGGGGCCATCATCAATCTCTGCTTCAACTTCTCAAATAAACTCTGACACTCTTCTATCCAAGCAAACTGCACATCCTTGCGGGTCAAATGAGTCAATGGCGCTAAAATTTGAGCAAAGCCGATACAAACTGCCGGTAATAGCTGGCCAATCCTAGGAAACTCCGAACTTCTACGACGATAATGGGTACTGGCCATGATTCTATAGCCATTATCTTCTGGGGGTCCACTTCCACTCCACCTCTGGTGAGGATATGACCTAAGTACGAAATACGATCCAACCAAAATTCATACTTACTGAACTTCGCGTTCAACTAGTGCTCCCTGAGAATCTGAAGAACTACACGAAGATGCTGCTCATGCTCTGCCTCACTCTTGCTATAGACTAAGATGTCGTCTATAAACACTATCACAAACTGATCCAAATAAGGCATAAAAATACGATTCATGAGGTCCATAAATACGGCTGGTGTATTAGTCGTTCCAAATGGCATAACAAGGAACTCCCAATGCCCATATCTTGATCTGAATGCTGTCTTCTGGATGTCTTGCTCTCTAACTCTGATCTGATGGTACCCTGATTGCAAGTCAATCTTCGAGAATACTGCCGCTCCCCTGAGGTGATCAAATAAGTCATCTATCCTTGGTAGAGGATATCTGTTCATGATTGTTATAGAGTTCAAGGTACGATAATCAACACATAATCTTGACGTACCATCCTTCTTTTTCATAAGAAGTATCGGGGCTCCCTAAGGCGATCCACTAGCACGAATGAATCCCTTGGTCCTGAGTTCTTCAATCATCTTGTACATGACCTCCAATTCTGAAGGTGCCATCCTGTAGACCCCCTCTGACACTGGTGCCGTCCCTAGAAGCAAATCAATGGTGAACTCTATCTCTCTCTCTAGGGGCATGCCTGGAAGCTCCTCGAAAAATACCTTAGGAAACTCTTCTACTACTCTGGGAAACTGAACTGCCTCTGCTACTTCCATCCGTAAGACTGGTGGAGAAGGTTCTACTTTGCCTCTGGAAAATAAAAACTCTTCTTCGCCGAAAATACTAAAAATAATCTTGCCGATATGGCAGTCTATTCTTGGTATTGATCCTTCAACCAATCCATTCTTAGGACCACATCATAGTCGGCCATTGAAAATTCTATCAATCTAGCGGGGAACTCTCTACCGCTAACTACGATTCGACATAAGGAATAGAGTTTATCTACTCCCATAAGACCGTTACCAGTAAGTATATTGAGCCTTACTGATAATGACATAGGCTCCAGTCCTATCCGTGTCGCGAATCGTGCAGACATAAATGAACGTGATGCACCCGAATCAAATAATACTGATGCTGAAAAAGAGTTGACGAGAATGGTACCTGCCACCACCTCACCTGATGCCAATTCTTCTGCCACGGTCAGAACCATAGCCTGACCTTGCCTTCTGGGTGCTGGTCCCCTCTGCTGGAAACCTCTCTACCGGTTCTGAATCTGAGCTTGGGCATACTGTTGAGCCTGAGGCGGCAATGGCCTCAGAGGCTGGTACTGCTGCTGGACCCCTATGTAACGCCCCAGTCCTAAAATACGTAGGACTAGGAACGTAGACATGCCATCCGTATAATAAATATACGTAAGCTGTAAAATGCAGTAGAACCATGACTAATCTCATCCACACAAAATAAATGAATAAAAGATATTATATAATGATAATGAATTGTCTTGATATAATATATTGGGTGAAGACACATCCTACCAACCAATAAAAGAAAAAAAGTACATGATATACAAAAGAAATGCCGAAGGTAGCAGAATAGATCAAAGACACGTCATCTTCGAACAAATGGAGAAGAACACGACCTCGGCTAGAATACCTACGGAAGGCAAGAACACACACCTGGAGAGATAACCAGGTCCTCAGAGGGACGTAACAAGAAACATAATATCATGCTAATATAACTGAAATATAAATTGCTCAAATAAATAAATCAATTGAATTATAACATGGTCCAATACACACCTATTGAACTAACGTACCATCCCCCCAAAGCAAACAAGGACAAGAGATGGTAAACTAATTCACGATAACGTATCTTTCCATGCTATGAATCTAATATGGTATCCGGATCCCAACAAGGTTCAATACCTTTTCATCGGAGTAGTAAGCTACACCTACAACCAAACAAGGACAAGGTGTAGTGAACTAATCCACGACAAGTTATTATTCCAAGCCACGGTCAGATACAAGTACCCAAACCAAAAGTACCCGTACCTAACGGATTAAGGTGCCTAACCGTTCTAAGTAAAATGTAGTTAAGAACAAACCTTCCTACGCATAGGCCCTGGCTAAAATAGGATCGGCATAGTCCTCCCTTAGGGCACCAGAGGCCCAATCAATAAGTGCATAACGTTCCGTAGAACATCAGTGGCCGTCAGTAATCATAGGTAATCTTACCCGCGTCTCCGATAGAGCTCACGGGTTACAAAAGGGAAAGTGTATAGTAGCCCATACGCCAAGGTATTATCCTCCCCGCCTAATGCCTACTATGTTGTATCCACAACAGAAAACCTCTATAACCGCTAAGTCAAACTAGCATGCAATTCTATTAGCAGTTAACCCTATCGCACGGCTTATACATACTAGTGGCCAGCCAATCACGCACGTCCATGTTCTACATGCGACATATAACTTCCTGGTACAACGTGTCAAGGCCAATGAATGCAACACATAAGGTGGTCCCTTAAATCTAGGTTTAATGTGTAAGAAAAATAATACATAGCAGGAAATATAACTGAAATGTAAGTTCTAACAACTTATGCCATGTATCACAGTTTATTTTGCATAAAGAAAATAACGAATAATGCATGAAATATGAGCTAAAATAAATAAACAGCAAATAGCAAGGTGTCTTGCCTGGTAGGACGTCTGGTGTGCTGCAATGATCAATGTGGCACGAACTACGACTTCGGTACAATAACTATGCAAGGTGACCTCTGATGGTGGCACAGACAGTTGCATTGGGTCCAGAAGGGTCAAATTAGTTAGGGTAGACATAAGGTAGTATGGAATTGGTAAAGAAATAGAAAAGATGGGCTGAATGGAGAAAAATCGTAGGAAGTCAAATAATATATTTAGTTTTAGAAAATATTTTATAATACTTGAAATATAAATTTTTAGTCAAAATATGTTTTCAAACAAATACCCGAAAATCGAAAGTCATTTTAGGGCGAACTCTAAGTTTGGTCAAAGTAGTATTTTAGGCAAAACGCTCTAGATTTGTAAAATAGGATATTTAGTTAAAAAGTTATATTTTTATTAATTAAATATTAAAATCTAGAAAACATAATATATTTTAGGCTAAAATCTAGTTGAAGCCAATGCAGGCCAAAAACCCTATTTTTATAGATTTTGCAAAATATTACATATCTTTTATAATAGCAATAGATGTTTAAGTAACATAGCTTTATTAGTTAAAATAATTAAGTTAACTACTTAAGAATCCCAAAAATTCTTTTTAGTGCAAAATAATATTTTTAACTTTGATATCAAAACACTTTGGGTAAATACTTCAAAAATTCACAAAAATCGTATTTAGCTAACTATAAGCTTGTAAAAATATACTGTATAGATGGAGAAACAATATTTTATTATTTAGATAATATTCAAAACATACTAGAAATTATTTTATAATAAGAAGCTATATTTGAAATTAGCTAGTATATATATATATATATATATATATATATATATATATATATATATATATATATATATATTTATAACTTTCCAAAATAATAAAATCAAATTATTAATAATACCAGTAACCATATACCAAAAATCCTGATTAAAAATTATTCTGTTAATAAAACATATACACACGAACCCAAAGGAAGTAGAACAAACAAAAGAAGATTAAAGACAAAAAGAAACAAATACAGCAAAAGAAAACATAATAACAAAAAAGATGAAACAAAACAAAAAACAAAAACAAAACCCAACCAGCTGTTCCACACAAAAGAATTAAAGGAGTGAGCAAGGGACGAGCGTGAGAGAGAGAGAGAAAGTGGGAGAAGCCAAGAGAGGGAGAAAAGATAAGGAGCGGGAGAGAGTGAGATGGGAGGAGCGGTAAGCGGATAAGAAGAGGGAAGAAGGGGGTAAAGGCTTCGGATAGGTGGAGGGCGCTGGGTCGGCGCGCACGGGCGACAGATCCGGCCGGCGGACGCAGGCGGCTAGGGCACGCTGGCGGCAGAGAAAAGGGGCACGGAAGAGGAGCGCTCAAGCGGGGTGATGCTTGGCGCGGATCACCGGCCGGAGGCGTACGGCGGAGACAGCTCGGGGAACCCCTCTCCGTCGCTGGCAATGAGGAAGCACAGCGACGAGGAGGGCGGCGCTCCGGGCTGTCGGAGCTGTACTGCTGACCGCGGGAGAATGGCACGACGGTGCTTCCGGTGGTGCGCGTCCACGACAGTGTCGGATGAGGTTGGTGGTGGTGTTTTCATTTGTTTTATTTTTCTTTTCTTGGTGGTGATGGTGGGTGGCTGTTGTGGTGGCGAGTGGTCGTGGTCTGGGTGGTGGTGGTATTGCGGTGTCCTACAGTCGGAAGAAGGGGTTGTGATGGTTGGGACGCCAGGATGGCGTGGTAGAGATGGTCGGTCCGGTGGCACCTGGGGTCGGGGTGATGGCGACAACGGTGGTGGGTTGGCCGGAGGTCGGTACGGGCAGGGGATGGCCGTGGTGGCGATAATGATGGTGGTGTGGTGGTTTGTGGCAGTTATGGCCGGTGCTTCGGGTCGGTCGGGACAGTAGGAGGCGAGGTAGCTGCGTGGAGAGATGGATTTGGCGATTGGTAGGTGATGGCAGTGGTGATGTTACCGATGGGGGTAGCGTCGTGGTGGCGACGGGTGTTCCAGGGGGTGGAGGCCAAGGAGGTAATGGCCACAGGGGTGGTGGTAGCTTGGTGAGGGGTTAGTCCAGGGATCGGGGTGAACCAGAACAGGGCTCAGAGTTAGATTTAGGAATTCGTTTGTGTCGGGATGTGTCCGACACAACAGAGGGGCTCGGGAGAGGTGTCCTGCGAGACACGAAATGGTTTTGACGTCGGGGATTGTCGGACGCAGAAAAAATCAATGTACTTGTACAAGGGGTAAATAGTGGATGGGGTAGGGAACACAGACACGATCCACAAACTTGGGTTATGGAATTTGGAGTTAAAATTTATGGATGAGTACCTCTCCTTATATAGGAGGTGGGAATTCCCAGTTGGATAAGGATGTATGAAAATTTAAATCCTTGATAGAAAATTTGCTACTAATTTCAATAATTTTAAAACCAATCAAATCCAAATCCAATTTAAATGTAATTAAATTCCATCTTTTAGTTTAAAATCAAATAAGATAAATTAAATTTTAAATATAGATATTGATTTAACTATTTAAATCAATCCATAAAATCAAATCAAGATTTAAATTGCCACAATAATTTCAAAATATATTTTCCAAAAATACTAATAATAATGATTTCAAAAATAATAAATATTTTTAAATATCTTTTTCTGAATAATAAAATATTAATATTAATAAATTTCAAAAATAGAATTATATATATGAATTCAAATTTATGTACCTCATATGCAAGGAATATTTGTATAAAATAGTTTTCTAAATTACCACTATTAAATAAGATAGCCTTATATAAATAAATAAAAGAAATGAATTTTGGCCATCCCGATACGATACTTTTCACAACTTTAAGTAAAATACAAATTCAAATAATTATTATAAATATTATTTTGAAACTATAAAAATAGAAAAATATTTTTCTAAAAAAAATATGTATGCTCGCACATATTTGCACTCGTCGAGCAATTACGAAAAACAAAATTTTGGGCGCGACGTACATTGCAACTACGCGACGTACAATTACAAAATAATAATCAGTACCAAATTTATTAAAAGAATAGTAGAAATTTAGGGGTTTTACATCCTATCCAACTTAAAAGAATTTCGTCCTCAAAATTAAGAATAATAGGGGTGGATGAGAAGGTCGCGTGGGTATATCGGCAATGAATACGATCAAGTTACTGGACGAGGTAAAGAAACGACGTTCAATGCAAACATGCATTAAAAAATTGCGATTTTAAATAATGACAAAAATAAATCATGGATATGGCTAACTAAAGCCAGAAGGAAAATGATTAGGGTTAAAGTTTAATCAAGATAACATGCAATAAAGAATAATGTGGTATCAAAAGAAATAAATTTAGGGATTTAGAAGGTATGCTTTCTTGAGAGTAGGTTGATGGCACGATTAGAAGAACGAATTAAGTTCACACCTAAATTAAGTGATTAGAAGGTCATGATAGGGATGAGAGAAGGACGAGTAGTTTAGGATGAAGATATAGCAACTTCGAGTGATAATGGTCATTATCGATAGGAAGGCTAAAGGTAGTTCTAGTATAACGCCTTCGTTCTTCTAAAATAGGTGAAGGCGAAAGCAATAAGGTGTTCAAAAACGATATTATCGAATACGAATACGTGGTTCAAAGACGACCGAATAATTTCAAAAGAATTGTCAAGGTAGTCGTAGATGAGACTCTAGAGGGCAAGTTTAGCTATGTCCCCATCCACGTAGAACGATAAACAAAGCGAACCAAAGTGCACTTGGTTGATCAGACCATTATGCATCGGTTCTGCTTAGACAATATGTTAGTGAGCGGCCACTCAATAGCATATGCCTTGATCAAGCTCGATAAAGGATTAGCTTGCAAATACTAGGCTATATTAGCATCATTAATCAAGGTAGTAAAAACATAGGCACATGAGGTTTTAGGTTGAAAAGAAAGCAGAATTAGTTCAACTCCTTAAGTCTTTAAGTCATATCCTGTGTTGGTCTCCATACAGTCATCCAACAGTCTTCTTGTCCAAGTCTTTGGTTGACTGGATGGGTTAGAGTCCTCTAAATTCTAAAATCTAAGTAAACTTGTGAATATAGGTCAGAAGGACAAAGGGATTGCTAGGTCACAAGGCATTCTACCCAATTTAAAAGAATTAAACTAATGGTATTTTGGGACAAAAGAAACATGTCTAACTAGTAGGGATCACCTATCTAACCTCTAGCAAGCACGAAGGGAAGATAAGAATTATGATAGAAGGAATCAAGCAAGATGCAATCGATGAGTCGAACGGTAGTTCGAATATGGAATCGAGGAAAGAGGTCAAGTATGTGGATGAGATCCTAGACTTCTAATCTTATTCGTAGGCTTGCTTGGTACGATAAAGTAACAAAATAATTTATCTTGACCTGCATGGGCCACCACAAAAACATGTAACGCCCTAGTCCAAAAATACGTAGGACTAGGAACGTAGACATACCAGCCATATATTAAATATACGTAAGCTGTAAAATACAGTAGAACCATGACTAATCTCATCTACACAAAATAAATGAATAAAAGATATCATATAATGATAATGAATTGTCTTGATACAATATGTTGGGTGGAGACACATCCGCTACCAGCCAATAAAAGAAAATAAGTACATGATATACAAAAGAAATGCCGAAGGTAGCAGAATAGATCCAAGACACGTCATCTTCAAATAAATGGAGAAGATTATGAGCTCGGCTAGAATACCTGCGGAAGACAAGAACACACACCTGGAGAGATAACTAGGTCCTAAGAGGGACGTAACAAGACACATAATATCACGCCAATATAACTGAATATAAATTGCTCAAATAAATAAGTCAATTGAATTATAACATGGTCCAATACATACCTATTGAACTAGCGTACCATTCTCCCAACCAAACAAGGATTGAAGATGGTAAACTAATTCACGATGACGTATCTTTCCATGCTATGAATCCAATATGGTATCCGAACCACAACAAGGTTCAATACCTTTTCATCGGAGTAGTGAGCCACACCTACAACCAAACAAGGACAAGTTGTGGCGAACTAATCCGCGATAAGTTATTGTTCCAAGCCATGGTCAGATACAAGTACCCAAACCAAAAGTACCCGTACCTAACGGATTAAGGTGCCTAACCGTTCTAAGTAAAATGTAGTTAAGAACAATCCGTCCTATGCATGGGTCCTGGCTAAAATGGGATCGGCATAGTCCCTCCTTGGGGCACCGGAGGCCCAATCAATAAGAGCATAATGTTCCACAGAAAGTTAGTGGCTGTCAGTAATCATGGGTAATCTTACTCGCGTCTTCGACGGAGCTCACGGGTTACAAAAGGGAAAGTCCATAGTAGCCCATACGCCAAGGTATTGTCCTTCCCACCTAATGCCTACTATGTTGTATCCACAACAGAAAACCTCTATAAATGCTAAGTCAAACTAGCATGCAATTCTATTAGCGGCTAACCTTATCGCACGACTTATACGTACTGGTGGCCAGCCAATCACGTACGTCCGTATTCTACATGCTACACACAACTTCGTGGTACAATATGTCAAGGCCAATGAATGCAACACACAAGGTCGTCCCTTAAATCTAGGTTTAATGTGTAAGAAAAACAATACATAGCAGGAAATATAACTGAACAGTAAGTTCAAACAAGTTATGCCATGTATCATAGTTTATTTTGCATAAAGAAAATAACGAATAATGCATGAAATATGAGCTAAAATAAATAAACAACAAATGGCAAGGTGTCTTGCCTGGTAGGACGCCTAATGTGCTGCAATGATAAATGTAGCACGAACTGCGACTTCGGTACAACAACTATGCAAGGTGATCTCTGATGGTGGTACAGACAGTTCCATTGGGTCCAGAAGGGTCAAATTAGTTAGGGTGGACATAAGGTAGTATGGAATTGGTAAAGAAATAGAAATGATGGGCTGAATGAAGAAAAATCGTAGGAAGTCAAATAATATATTTAGTTTTAGAAAATATTTTATAATACTTGAAATATAAATTTTTAGTCAAAATATGTTTTCAAACAAATACCCGAAAATCGAAAGTCATTTTAGGGCGAACTCTAAATTTGGTCAAAGTAGTGTTTTAGGCAAAAAGCTCTAGTTTTGTAAAATAGGATATTTAGTTAAAAAGTTATATTTTTATTAATTAAATATTGAAATCTAGAAAACATAATATATTTTAGGCTAAAATCTAGTTTGAAGCCAATGCAGGCCAAAAATCCTATTTTTATAGATTTTGCAAAATATTACATATCTTTTATAATTGTAATAGATATTTAAGTAACATAGCTTTATTAGTTAAAATAATTAAGTTAACTACATAAAAATCCCAAAAATTCTTTTTAGTGCAAAATAATATTTTTAACTTTGATATCAAAATACTTTAGGTAAATACTTCAAAAATTCACAAAAATCGTTTTATCTAACTATAAGCTTGTAAAAATATACTGTATAGATGGAGAAACTATATTTTATTATTTAGATAATATTCAAAAAATACTAGAAATTATTTTATAATAAGAAGCTATATTTGAAATTTGCTAATAGATATATATATATATATATATATTTATAACTTTCCAAAATAATAAAATCAAATTATTAATAATACCAGTAACCATATACCAAAAATCCTGATTAAAAATTATTCTGTTAATAAAACATATACACACGAACTCAAAGGAAGTAGAACAAACAAAAGAAGACTAAAGACAAAAAGAAACAAATACAGCAAAAGAAAACATAATAATAAAAAAACGAAAAAAAAAAACCCAACCAGCTGTTCCACACAAAAGAATAAAAGGAGTGAGCTAGGGATGAGCGTTAGAGAGAGAGAGAGTGTGTGAGAAGCCGAGAGAGGAAGAGAAGGTGATAAGCGGGAGAGAGTGAGATGGGAGGAGCGGTGAGCGGAGAAGAAGAGGGAAGAAGGGGTGGAGGCTTCGGATAGGTGGAGGGCGCTGGGTCGGCACGCACGGGCGACAGATCCGGCCGGCGGACGCAGGCGGCTAGGGCACGCTGGCGGCGGAGGAAAAGGGCACGGAGGAGGAGCACTCAGGCGGGGTGATGCTCGACACGGATCACCGGGCGGAGGCGTATGGCGGAGACAGCTCGGGGAACCCCTCTCCGACGCTGGCAGTGGGGAAGCACAACGGCGAGGATGGCAGCGCTCCGGGCTGTCAGAGGTATCCTGCTGACCGCGGGAGAACGACGCGACGGTGCTTCCGGTGGCGCGTGACCACGGCGGTGTTGGATGAGGTTGGTGGTGGTGTTTTTATTTGTTTTATTTTTTTCTTGGGGGTGATTGTGGGTGGCTGTTGTGGTGGCGGGTGGCCGTGGTCCGAGTGGTTGTGGTGTTGCGGGGTCCGACTGTCGGAAGAAGGGGCTGTGATGGCTGGGACGCCAGGATGGCATGGTGGAGATGGTCGGTCCGGTGGCAACTGGGGTCGGGGTGATGGCGACAATGGTGGTAGGTTGGCTGGAGGTCGGTGCGGGCAGGGGATGGCCGTAGTGGCAATAATGATGGTAGTTTGGTAGTTTGTGGCAGTTATGGCTAGTGCTTCGGGTCGGCCGGGACAGTAGGAGGCGAGGTGGCTGCGTGGAGAGATGGGTTTGGCGATTGGTAGGTGATGGCAGTGGTGATGTTGGCGATGGGGGTAGTGCCGTGGTGGCAACGGGTGTTCCAGGGGTGGAGGCCAAGGCGGTGATGGCCACAGGGGTGGTGGTTGCTTGGTGAGGGGTTAGTCCAGGGATCGGAGTGAACGGGGACAGGGCTTAGAGTTAGATTTAGGAATTCGTTTGTGTCGGGATGTGTCCGACACAACAGAGGGGATCGGAAGCGGTGTCCTGCGAGACACCAAATGGTTTTGACGTCCGGGGTTGTCGGATGTAGAAAAAATCAATGTACTTGTACAAGGGTAAATAGTGGATGGGGGTAGGGATCACGGACACAATGCATAAACTTGGGTTGTAGAATTTAGAGTTAAAATTTATGGATGAGTACCTCTCCTTATATAAGAGGTGGGAATTCCCAGTTGGATAAGGATGTATGAAAATTTAAATCCTTAATAGATAATTTGCTACTAATATCAAGAAATTTAAAACCAATCAAATCCAAATCCAAATCTAATTTAAATCTAATTAAATTCCATCTTTTAGTTTAAAATCAAATAATATAAATCAAATTTCAAATATAGATATTAATTTAACTATTTAAATCAATCCATAAAATCAAATCGAGATTAAAATTGCCACAATAATTACAAAATATGTTTTCCAAAAATACTAATAATAATGATTTCAAAAATAATAAATATTTTTAAATATCTTTTTTTGAATAATAAAATATTAATATTAATAAATTTTGAAAATGGAATTATATATATGAATTCAAATTCATGTACATCATATACAAGGAATATTTGCATAAAAATAGTTTTCTAAATTACCACTATTAAACAAGATAGCCTTTTATAAATAAATAAAAGTAATAAGTTTTGGCCAACCCAATACGATACTTTTCACAACTTTAAGTAAAATACAAATACAAATAATTATTATATATATTATATTGAAACTATAAAAATAGAAAAATATTTTTCTAAAAAAATATGTACGCTCGCACATATTTACACTCGTCGAGCAATTACGAAAAATAAAATTTCGTGTACAACATACATTACAACTACGCGACGTACAAATACAAAATAATAATCAATACCAAATTTATTATAAAAAAGTAAAAATTTAGGGTTTTACACCCTAACCGATGGACTGTTAGGTTTGATGACGATGAACTCGCTCTATTCGAACAGGACCCTATCTTGTGATTCGCTGTCCCACAAGCCAAGCACAATCCCTGTGCTCTGGGACATTTTGATACTATATGTCCTGGCTTCCCACAATGAGAGAAGCCCATTACGGAAGACTGCTTCTGCTGCTGAGGATACATTAGTGTCGAGTGCTGAACCGATGAAACTGTGGTCGCCCACCTAGGAGCTCCAATAGTCAAAGCCCTAGCTGCCGGGGCTGGTACTGATGACTGGGACATCTGCCCATGAGACCTCTTTCGTCCTCCACTTCTATCTACAATCCTCTGTGAAGTATATTCATGCCTCTTCGTTGCTCGCAAGACGGCATCAATAATTTGGTGCTCAAACTGCTCCACTGATATAATGATCTCTAGGTGGAGTCCTTGTTGGAATCGATGCGATCGGTCCAATTTGGTTGCCACCAAGGTGGGAGCAAACCGACTAATCCTAGAAAACTCGGCCGCATATCCATCGACCGTCCTTCCCATCTGCTTGAGTTTAGCGAATCTCATCTGCAGATCATACTGAGCTACTGCGTCGAAGTACTTTGTCTGGAACTTGCTGCTGAATACCGTCCATGAGACGGGCGTCGCCAATCCAACTGCTAGTAACGCCCACCAGCTGCAGGCTAAGTCCAATAACTGTAGGCGCACAACGGCCATCTTGTCTTCCTCAGGGATCCTAGCTGCCTCTAGGATAACTTCTATATCCTGAAACCACGCATCAGCAGCTATAGCAACTTCACTGCCATCAAAGAAAGGAAGGTTCAGGCGCTTGAAGCTGTTGGCCACGTTGTTGCCTTGGTAACCAACTCTACCCATGGCATCTTATACTGTCTAGTACAGGGAATCGCCCCAATGATATTGAGATGCAAGCAATTCCCTGATGAGACCCACCAGCGTTCTATTGTCAGGCTCTGCAGGATGGACTCGCTGAACTGGGGGCTCTGGATCCCGGAAATTCATGACTCAAGTGTAGAAGCATGGAAAAGAACAAAGAATAGCCTATGCGGCTTCGACAGAAGGATCTCCATGCGGCTCAGAAAATCTATTAACATCCATGCGGTTCAAAGTCCTTTAGAGCCTCATGCGGCTCGGATAGCTCCATGCAGCTCAGAAATGCGCCATGTGGCCCTCAATAGTCTCCTCTACAGCTGGCCATGAACCAAATTGCCGTATTTAATGCCCTAACGGCTGACAGCCCTGACAAAGTGACAGACCTGACATAAAGTCGAAATAATGACTCTGACATGATGGCGTGTGCCTAGAAAAAGGAAGAAAATCTTTTTGCAGCCGCCATAATCCACCAAATTCTAAAGCACCCTATGCGGCCAGTATTCTCATACGGCTCGGATCATGGGGGCCGTCTTTATGCGGCTCACATCCTGAGAAGCCACCCTATGCGGCCAGTATTCTCATGCGGCTTGGATCATGGGGACCATCTCCATGCGGCTCAAATGCTGAGATGCCACACTTATGCAGCCGTAACACGTGGCCAGGTTTATGCGGCTCCGCAGAAAACTACTCTCATGCGGCTCAAATTTCGTAGGCCATACTTATGCGGCTGCCACCTTCATGTGGCTCTGTCAAGATACTCTGTTCCTGTAGCCTACGGTTAGGACACGTGGCAGAAGATCAGTTTTTCCTACGTTCCTATAGCTCACAATATGGTGATGGTCGGACACGCGACACCAAATCAGTCAAGATTAATTCATTCAGATTTAGTACAA
This sequence comes from Iris pallida, assembly GCA_029216955.1. Lineage (NCBI taxonomy): Eukaryota > Viridiplantae > Streptophyta > Magnoliopsida > Asparagales > Iridaceae > Iris > Iris pallida. The sequence goes on from JANAVB010034417.1 coordinate 76,722,527, forward strand.
TCATCATAATTATCCGGATCAAGACAGATTTATTGCAATCAAGCGGATTGGACACATGGCAGGAGATCCGAACTGACGGCTGTATATCATAAAGATTTGTGGCAATCAATATTAATTGCCCACAGAGATCTGATACAATCCACATTAATTGCCTAGATTTGCTACAAACAGAATTAGTGGCCCAGATTAATTGATTCTTAACCGCCGACATCTCAAGGAGGCTATCATTTGCAAACCCTAATGATCACACCCCACTCCTATAAATAGCAAGGTGCTATTCCCTTGCAAAAGAAGGGTAAAAAAAGGGAGAGAGCACCACAGAGACATCCAGAGATCTAGCAACAGAAGGCGCAAGGGAGTCTCCCCACACGTCCAAGAGCATTTCTTCACCAGAGCCAAGGCTACGTCTGATCGTCCAAGGAGTAAGACAGAGCGGCCGTCGCTCTCCCGAGCCTCTATCGTCACCCCCTAGAATCTAAACTAAACAATCGTACTTAGATTGTTGTACCTAGGTTTTTGTCCCTAGGCTTTCTTTGTACGAGCGAGTTTGTATTGTGAAGTAAAAGTCCAGTCCTCCAATATAACTGTTCCGTTCTTTTATAATCAATGGCAAACACGATGGCGACTCTACTGGGGACTAACTTCTCCACGGCTGAGGAGTTGGTGACGCAATCAGACGCGACCAAACTTGGCTCCACTCAACAAATGCTGGTCGCCCGGTTCGACCAACAAGCGTTTGAAGAAATGCTCTCCGACGGGAGCGCTGACCCAGTCCAGCGGTGAGCCCGCACGAAGAAGGCCCGTAAAGAGTGGAGACCCAAATCATTTGTTCCTCCCCAAGCTCTCGAAGAAGTACTCTTCGCTGCCCGAAACAGCGGAGAAGTCTCGCTTGCGGCCCCACTTCAGACCATAGAGGACTCTGCTGTCCCCAAGTCTGGCAGAAGAAAATACTATGATGTTAGACTTGCAGGGGCAAAGAGAAACTCTATGAGTCCAAGCCACATAATGGCCTCAGCCGCATGGAGGCTCATACGGCCGCAACTGCCAACCGCATGGAAAAAACTCACGCGGCCATAAAAGTCAGCCGCATGCAGAAAGCCCATGCGTCTAAAACTGCCAGCCGTATGAAGGCAGCCTGTACGGCCATGACTTCTAGCCGCATCCAGAAGGTTCATGCGGCCACAGAGGATAGTCGCATACAGACAGCCTGTACGGCCACAACTCCTAGTCGCATACAAAAAGTTCATGAGGCCATAAAGAATAGCCGCATGCAGACAGCCTGCATGGCCACCGATCCCAGCCGTATACCGTGTGTTCCATGCTGCTCACGGTCAGTCTTCGACTGCCTTTCAGGCGACCCTGACCCCAAATGCTCTCACGTACCAATCTCCATGGACTCTTCCTACTATGCACTCTCAGGTGCTAGAAGGAAGAAGTCTCGGGCAGCGCGGGCTCAGTGAGCTCAGTCAGCTGTCCCAACTTTTGACTATCAGGGCGTCCCGCTGACTATTATGCGGGCCCCTGATGGAAAGTTGTACAAAACTACCCGTGTCCAGCCCCGGCGGCCAACAGAACGGGTGACTTGTGCAACGTGATTCGTCACAAGCACAAGAAAAGAGACGAAGATTTGGTATGCAGAGAGTCCTGTCAGGGACATCAATGCACCAAAGTCATTGTCAACTGCTGCTGCAACAAAGCGGTAGTATAAGCAGACCGGCGGTCCGTCTTCCAACGGTTGTAATACCTAAACTCAGAAGATGAGGCGCTTCTCGTCGTATCCTATAATTCTGCTCTGAAGATGCCTGGCAGCGGAAGAGGGAAAAAAACAAGTGTCTCCACCCCGAAAATTTCAACCGACATAACCAAGAAACTTTCTTCTAAACGGTTGTCTACAACCATTACAGGAGGAGTTTACCAAGGTACCCGCTCAAAGACGAAATTTGCAACACTTGTAGATTCGTCGCCCACACTTGGAGACACCGGAGCTGGGGGTAGCGTTCCTTCAAATATCCACGACAATCCGATGTTCCAAGAGGATAATCCAGATACAGCAAATCTTGACGTCCCCGAGGACGTCCACAACTCTAAGACGAGACAAGCTCTGAAGCTGGGGGTACCACCCTTTCTGAGTCCGAACCAGAAGAGAACATTCCCACATACCCTGACGACTTCTCTGTACGAGGGTACAACTCAGAGGGCACGTCCTCTACCGTTCCTTCCATCTCTCATCATGTGAGGACGGTATTCATGATGGACAGCAACCAAGAGGGTCCCAGTGATCGCCAACGCATCGACACTCTGGAGGCTATACTGCATACCTTGGTCAAATCCGTGGACGAGATCAAAGTGGCCCTTCCAACTCTGCAAGGAAGGACGCTTAGACAAACAAGCTTGGGTCCCGCGGTCAATACGGACTCGAACTCAGTTGTACTAAACTTCGACTATAATCCTCCTGAAATATCGGCCCCCACCGCTATAGACGAAGCCAGGGAGGTAAGAAGAGAGGTCCAACAGCTCCGAGCCATGTTTTAAGCCCGAGAAACTTGCCAGGACCTCAGGGTACGACAACCGTATCCTTCTGTGTGGAGAGAGGTTCCCTTCCCACCAAAATATAAACCATTCCACATTAATCCATATGACGGGAAGACATCTGCAAGCAGGTATATCACCTACTTCGAAGTCACAACCGACCATCTATCCCATGACGACGCCATCCTTACGCGGTTGTTCATCGGAGCATTGGAAGGGGTCGCCTTCGACTGGTACCGTAACTTATCGGATAATTGCATCCACTCCTTTACCAGCTTCAAACGTATGTTCCTGGAGAGGTTCTACAAAGTAGGACAATACGTGACAATGTCCACCCTTATGGACGTTGTTTAAGGAGAAAAGGAGCTGACAAGAAACTATATCGAGCGGTTTTACCAAACTGCGATGAAGCTGCCATCCGGCAACCCTGATTCCTCCTTGATTAAAATTTGCCAAAAGAGACTACTTCCCACAATCAGCCTCTGGATGGGCAAAAGTCAATTCAGGGATTGGAAGACGTTCATCATCAGTGCCACTAGCGCAGAAGACAAGGTGAAGGAAGCCCGCCAACTGGGATTACACATCTCGAAAGAAGAAGACAAGGGCAAACGCCCTAACGTCAACAACAACAACTGTGGTAATTCCTTCAGCAACCGAGACAACAAGGGCAAGTAGGCTATGGTGGCCGACACAGCCCCAAAGCCCGAATCAAAGCCGGCAGAAAAGCAGTGGCCTCAGATGACCTATTCCTTCGAGGACGGCTATGTTAAACCTATCTTAGACATGCTCTTCCAAGGAGGACGAATTCAGCTCCCTCCTCCAAGGCGTGAGCCTCGTCCTACAGATATGGAGAGTCCCAAGTACTTCCATTACCATCGCTATATCCATCATGCTACACAAGACTGTTATCAGCTGAAGCGATACATCCAACATCTTATCGATTCTAATGCCCTGGCCATTGATTTCGAAGAGGTGACCGTGGCAGCCAACATGGTGTCAGTATAATTTGGCAGCTTCCCTCCGACAAAGACTTAAGATGGAGTAGTACCCGTACCCAGAGCAAAGATAGAGGTCTCTAACCTTCTCCCACCCCGAGACCAAGAAGCTGGTCTAGTACCCCTTACTACATCCCGGGAGAAGATCATGTGGGTCCATCCGGATTTGGTACCTGAGGTGACTCAGTCTACACCTCCCTCCACCAGCGAGAAGAAGAATGGGAAAGTCAAATCATGCTGCACGACCTCGACAGAGGTAGAAGACGCTACTGCCGTTGTAACCTGCTCCGGTGCACAAATCCAACCTCTACCGGGTAACTCGGCTAAAGACCCTCAAACGACAGCTGCTGATGCTCCAGGACCTTCGTAGCCTTCGACGACCGACAAGCCTAGGCCGAAGGAGACTCGATTCGACAAACCACTCCGAAGAAAGACGCCTCATGGGCTAGAGAGGCCATACAACTTTGATATCTTAGCATAATTGGCCAACACACCGGCCAAATTGTTGCTATATGAGCTCCTGAGACTCTCCAAGGATGTCCGCGTCGCACTGAGCGAAGCACTCCAGAATGCCGACGCATACCTGGCTCAGTCCAATCTCACCGGGGAGGACTTGTCGGCAGATCTCCAGGACAGCGCTTGCACAGGTTCAATGCCAAACATTGTCTTCACTCCGCAAGATATGCTTATCAAGACAAACCTGTACGATCGCCCTCTGTATTATACTAGGTACATTGGCGATATCAAGGTCGATCGGATGCATATTGACCTCGGGTCCTCCATAAGCATCATCCCGAAGAGACTACTACATCATCTGCACATCCCAATGCATCGCTTGACATCGACAAGCACCGCCATCAGCGGTTTCAATTCGGGCATGAGCTACCCGATCGGAAAGATTCGCCTAAAGTGCCAAATCGGTGACCTTCAGTCAGAAGTAACCTGTTATGTCATAGACGAGGACACTTCCTACAATATTCTTCTGGGGCGTCCTTGGATACACGATTACATGATCGTGCCTTCCATACTGCACCAGTGCTTCAAGTATGTCGACAAGCATGGCCTCGTGAGGACAGAATTTGCTGACATCGATCCCTTTAAAGGTGTCGAATCCTATTACTCAGATTCATGCTTATACGAGAAGTCAAAAAAGCATCTTGCCGAAGGAGACACTCAAGCTCAAACTGAGGCAGCAACCGGATCAGAAGAACCTCTGACGATCCACCTCCAAGCCCACAAGCCTGGCATAACTGCGCCCCTTACAGCCACTCTGCATAAGGACGCAATTAGGCTCTCTGCACAGGAGGAACATATGATAATCCGACTGCCAAGGTCTGGCCAAGCGGCAAGACCCACGACAGAGCCACTGACAATCAGGCTGCCAAAAGCTAGCCAGCAACAAACAGGGGAGCTCAATCCCTCTGTCAACCCGATGACAATTCGTCTTTCCAGAATGAATCGGCAACCGAGCACTAAGCCAGGGACTGCTAGCCAGCTAACAACTCCTCACTCAGCACCGAGCACCAAGTTGGGGGTGGCTAGTACGCCAACAACTCCACGTTCTGCTCCATCCATGGAGCTCCTGATAATCAAGTTGCCCAAATCATCCTCTCAGTTTGTATTTACACAGGGGGTGACTGAAGAAGAATCAGAGCTGGCCAAGTATGTGGCTGCTTACACTGATGTTCCATCTGCAGATGATGTAATCCTACTGGAAAAGATACCTTATTTCATCAATAAAGGGCTATCTTTGAATTACCTCGAGCTTAATAAGCTCTGTACAATATATGCTATGGAACACAGTATAGGCACTCACCTGCACACACAAGTGACAAATATCTACACTGCCAACCAACTTACTCCAGTGGAGGACGCTTACCGCATAATCGAGAGAGAGGATCACCCAATCATCTTCGGCCGGAAGAATAATCCACAACCATTCAGGATAGAAGAAATTGATCCCGAACTCGACACCGGGAGATTGCCCCTTTATCTGTATAGTTCCCGATCCAAGTACCTTATGCAAAAATAGGGATATGATCTGGAAGCTACACCAGGTTTGAACTACGGCACTGGACGACGATTACTCTTACAATTGTCAGGCCCGGCTGGGAAACCACGAGATTATTACTTTAAGACTAGATGTGGGCTAGGTTATGTTACACCAGCAACGACCCCTGAAAGCTCGGATGAGGAATGCGACTGGCATTCACAATCAACCGGATCACCTAGTTTCGATTCGGATATTAGCACTGGGGTTGTATTAAGGCAAGTCTTGTCCGTCAATATAGCCTTGGCCGACGCCTACGAAGAAGATGAAGACATTCCTGAACTTCTTGAGTTAGAACCGTGGGCACAATAACTAAATACGCAGTGGAAGAAGCGGTTCAAACAAAGAGAGCCTCCTACAGAGGATGAGGTTGTACAAATCGATCTCAGTGACGTGTCCTCTCCAAAGCCCATCTTTGTCAGTAAGAATCTGACCGACGAAGAGCGAGAATCACTACTACAACTGGTCAGAGAATACATCGACGTGTTCGCTTGGAGCTACGAAGATATGCCAGGACTGAACCCCGAGATTGCACTTCATAAACTCAACATCCGTTCGGATGCAAAACCAGTCAAGCAATAGCAACGTCGGTTCCGTCCTGACGTTATGAATGCCATTGAAGCCGAGGTAAACAAACTGATAGCCAGCGGCTTCATCCGTGAGGAACAGCATCCTGACTGGGTGGCCAACATAGTACCGGTCCTCAAAAAGAGTGGAAAGATTCGAATCTGTATCGACTTTCACAATCTAAATGAGGCATGTCTTAAGGATGAGTTTTCTCTCCCTATCACAGACATCATGATCGATAACACCTGTGGCTTTGAGCATATGTCATTCATGGATGGTTTCTCGGGGAACAACCAAATCAAGATGTTCTCTGACGATGAAAAGCATACATCATTTCGAACACCAATTGGCACATACTGCTACACAGTCATGCATTTAGGTTTAAAGAACACTGGCGCCACTTATCAAAGAGCTATAAGCGTCATCTTTAGAGACCACTTGCGCAAGACAGTCGAATGCCACATCGACGACATCGCCGTCAAAAGCCGCTCTAAGGAGGATCATCTGTATGATCTGAGGACAGTGTTCGACCTGATGCGAGCGCACAATTTGAAAATGAATCCCACAAAATCCTTCTTGGGCGTATCCAGGGAAAAGTGCTTGGGTTTCATCATTACTTCCCAGGGTATCCACATAGACCCTGAGAAGATGAAGGCAATCATGGAGATGGGTCCCCCAAGAAATCTCCGTGAACTCTGAGGCCTTCAAGGGAGGCTAGCATACATTAGGAGGTTTATCTCCAACCTTTCTAGACGATGTCAGCCTTTCAGCCACCTCATGAAGAAAGGCATTTCATTCGTATGGGATGAAGAATGCCAGCGTGCCTTCGACAGCATCAAAGAATATCTGACGAACCCTCCAGTCCTGGTAGCCCCGATCGCTGGAAGACCATTCTTGCTCTATGTACGAGTGATGGAACATTCTCTTGGTGCTCTGCTAGCACAAAACAATGAGGCAGGCCACGAATAAGCCATATATTACCTCAGCCGAATGATGATGGGGCCGGAGTATCGATACACTGCCGTAGAGAAAGAGTGCCGTGCTCGGGTTTTCGCCATTCAGAAGACGCGACACTACGTCACGGGACAAACCATCTGTGTCATATTAAGAGTCAACCCCCTCAGGGTCCTCATGACTAAACCAGGTGCACTTAACTCTCGCCTCGCTACTTGGGCGATATTACTGTCCCCCTACCACATGATCTTCGTCCCGCAAAAGGCTGTTAAAGGTCAAGCTCTGGCAGACTTTTTAGCAGCTTATCTGGGTTCGGAGTCAACCAAAATAAATGAAGAGATTCCAGACGAGGTCGTTAATTCAAATACGACCTCCCATGATACCATATGGCGAATGTTCTTCGATGGCGCTTCTAGAACCGGGCCCAAAAGCAACATCGTCGCTGGAGTCAAAATAGTACTGGTTTCTCCCACCGGGTTGGTGATCAATCGCACGTATTCCCTCACGGAGCCCTGTTCAAACAATGTGGCAGAGTACAACGCTCTGGTCATTGGTCTCCGGCTTGCAAAAGAGCTGGGGGTAGAACACCTCGAAGTATACGACGATTTGCAGCTAATCGTCAACCAGATCCGGGGCTCATACGAAGTTCGCCATGAGGACATGATCCCCTACCACCAAATAGCGATCGACATCATCTCATCCCTGGAGGGGTTTTTCATAGACCACGTTTCTAGGCTCCAAAATATTGAAGTCGATGCCCTAGTAGGTCTTGCCGCTTCCTTAGCAGTTCCAAATCATGCTCATCATCTGGTTGACATCATAGGCCGTGAGTTGGTCTGTCCCAAAAATAATGTTCAGTGCTCCAAGAGCTACTCCGCTCTGACAGTCGACGAAGCACCAGACTGGAGACAACCATTCATTGACTTCGTGGTCTACGACATTCTGTTGGAGAATCCGAAGGAAGCCACTTCTATTAGAAGACGTTCCCTCAGATTCTTCTACGATACAGAGACAAAAATGCTATATCGGCGATCATACGATGGATTACTGTTTCGATGCCTGTCGAATATAGAAGTCAAAGAAGACGTGCGTGAAGCTCACGATGGCATCTGTGGGGCTCATCATCCTGGCCCAAAACTACAAGATTGCCTTCGCCGAATGGGCTGCTACTGGCCCACGATGGTTACAGACGCAATAAACTATGCACGAAAATACAAAGCCTGTCAAGTCCACGCAGATTTCATCCACCAGCCATCCGAGTTTCTACACCCGACGGTGGCATCCTGGCCCTTCGAAGCATGGGGAATGGACATCATCGGTCCGATCACTCCACTTTCGTCCCGAGGACATCGCTTTATACTCGCAATCATAGATTACATCTCTAAATAGACGGTGGCTGTTTTGCTGGCAGAAGTAAAGACTTCGAACGTGATCAGCATCCTCAAGCATCACGTCATCTATCGCTTTGGACTGCCCCGAAGGATCATCCATGATAATGGTCCGCAGTTCGCAAGCCACGCCTTCTATCGGTTTTGCGACAAACACCGCATCCAGAATATTGCTTCAACACCATACAACCCCGCGGCTAATGGTCTGGCTGAAGCATTCAACAAAACAATCATCAAGCTTCTCAAGAAGTTTGTGTCATCAAATAAACGCGACTGGAATTAAAAGCTCGGTGAATGCTTATGGGCGTACCGTACCACAGTACGGACTACCACCGGAAACACACCATTCTCTCTAGTATACGGAAGTGAGGCAATTCTTCCACTGGAGACTCAAATCCCCTTACTCCGTGTTGCTCTAAAATACAGATTGACGATGGATGATAACAACCATCGCCGACTACAAGAATTGGAGGCTCTAGATGAGAAGCTCCTGCTAGCTCAACAACGAATCGAGCTATACCAGGCACGTATCTCCGGAGCCTTCAACAAGAAGGTTAAAATCAGAACATTCCAAGTGGGCGACCTCGTTCTGGCAGTTCGGAGGCCGATGGTTATGACTCACAAAACCGCCGACAAGTTCCAACCAAAGTGGGAAGGCCCGTTCATCATTGATGCTATATTCTCCAATGGAGCTTACCGCCTCGCAAAAAAAATGGAGACTTGCTCATGTTTCCTTTCAACGGCAAGTTCTAAAAGAAGTATTACGTCTGAAACGATATCTTCCACAATGATGAGTTACGTACCCGCTGGTACCTCCGAACTCACATCCCAACTACAAATCTGCCAAAATGATGAGTTACGTACCCGCTGGTACCGCTGAACTCACATCCCACCTCCAAATATGCCAAAATAATGAGTTAAGTACCCGCTGGTACCACTGAACTCACATTACGACTCCAAATCTCCCAGATTATCGAGTTACGTACCCGCTGGTACCGCTGAACTTACACTCTGGTCACTACAGATGAATCTATACTGCGTTTTTTAGGTAGTAAGTTATGTACGATTATACCTCTGAACTTTCTTCCCAAAAGGAGCTTCCTCCTTATGATCCAATATCCGTACTTTTAGTGCAAAAAAAGGGTAACAGATGCACAAATTTTCCGAAACAACTACGTCGATGTTACCTATGAGTTGTTTTCCTTCCATCAAAAACAAACCGCCCCTCATATAGAACCTCCATGTCCTCATTACCTCTGAGTCGTTCTATATTCCATTCATGGAGCCCATTCCTTCCATGTCCTTATTACCTCTGAGTGGGAAGGCTCTATCGAAGAAACTCGCATATTTACCATGTCCTCATTACCTCTGAATAAGTATGATGGTTCCCTCTCGACCTATTATCTGTACCAAAAATACCAGGGTACGACAAGGATAATAGGCCCACAAATGTCCTCTGTTAACCACAAATGTCCACTGTTGACCACAAATGCTGTACTAGAGTTTCCTAGTACATGTCCCTCATTTCTCATCATGCCCCGGGGGCCCAGCTGCCCCATGGCATTCCCTCTCCCGATACCAGGAACGTTTATAGCCACCTCACTGTGGAATTGTTTCAAGTATCCCCATCAACTTATTACCTGTATCTAAAACCAAGGTATACCCAGGGTAACAAGTCCACAAACGCTCCCCCAGTGGGGCAAATATCATAGCACCACAAACACAATAAGCAGCACAAATAAAGGGTAGAATAAAGCATACTCTTTTATTTCGAAGGCAAAAGTACTACATGTTCTGGGGACCACATCCCACTCAAGAAAGGAAAGCAACAAAAACAAAAAGAAGGAAAAAGGCCGACTATTGTTCGGCGATACATAATGCCCTGAGACGGTCCCTCAATAAGGCAGTCGACCGCTCAAATCGCTGTTTGGCCCGACGCTCGGCCTCCTGAGTCAGTAGCACCGCATCTTCCAAGGGCGCATGAGCCCGCCAGCCCTTCTCAAACTTCTTCAGAGCGCGTTTCAGGTTAGCAGAAGCTCTGGAAACCCTTTCGGCATCCTGAATAATCAGCTCCTTGTCCGCACGGGAAGCTTCAAGTTCAGTCTCCAAGAAAGCCAGCTTCTTCTGAAGCTCGAGAATCTGCTCCTTTGTATCAATCACTCCCTGGGGGGCGGCCGCTTCCCGAGCCCTGCAAACCTCGCTCCGGTGGCTCAGCTGGTCATACAAGAGAGACAGGTCGCCAAGGTCCTTTATTATAACCGGCTTAGATGTATCCCGCGCGAGCCTTATCTTCTCTAAGGCGGTGGTGAGGAAACCCCGCTCCTGCTCAATTGCTGCAGACAAATCAACTTATCGCAGCACTTGAAATTGGGCTACAAGCTGATCAGCCTCCAACAGTTTGGGCTCCAGAAGCGCATCTATTCCTGTCCCGCCAGGAAGGGTTTTGAGAATGTCAATTTGGCCTTGGGCGCATTGTCGGGCCAAGGCGAAAGGGGTCCCCCGCTCCACAGCAGCTTCTACTCCCCTTTTCAAATGACGGTAGAAACTATCAACCACATCCTGCGACGCCTCATCTAGAACTTTCGTAGAGGACGGTGTCAAAGGAAGTGTGGCTGGCAGTGTCGAAGAAGATGCAACAGAGCTTGCCGCCCCAGCCACAAGGGAAATAAATTCTGAGCAAAAGGACGCTTGAACAGCGGCCAATTCTTCCTCCGTGGCCCGAATAATATAGATACTCGGTAAAGCTGAGAGGTCAACCCCCAAAGTCATACGAGCAAAGGAAGATACAGGGACCATTGCCCCCTGTTCGGACTATGCCGCCATATGACCTTCCGAACTCGATCCGGCGGGAGGCCCCTCAAGACGAGCCGGAAGAGGAGGGGGCACGCCCCCCTCCACTAGATCCCCTCTGGCAGAGCCTATCTTAACAATGTCCATCATCGACAGTAAAAGGGCAGGACCTGCATGCCCAGAGCAACCATCAATCGACGTAACCCGAAGGATATGATGATGGAGCGAATGGGCCTTCTCATTAGTCAAAATTTGGCTTATCTTACCAAGGAAGGATCGCGGAGGCTGAGGTTCGTTCACAACCGCCATAATCCGCTAACCAGTACCCTCCAAACCGAATTCAGCTGGCTCTTCTGTCCCAGCCGCCCCGGAGGGAGATACGACTGGATCAGCGTCACCTTGATAAAATTCAACAGTTTCGAGGACAGGTTCATCGGAGCCCCCGTCGTCTCGAGTCACGACCTCAGTAACCTGAGATCCCTCAGCCACCACCGAGAGAGCCCCAGCCAAAATAATCCCGGCACACATGTCATCGATTAAAGTGCTCAGGGCTGGATCGACTTCAGAAACAATAACCGGTTCCTGAGATTCCTCTTCTTCTGATACCTACGAGAGAAAAGGAAGATGGTTAAGATCAAAGTTCAAGAGAAAGGAAGAACTGAATAAAGATGGTAGTAGCTCGATCTATCTTCGAAGCGGGGTCGACGTCCTCGCTTCCCTCCCTTATAGTTAGCTTGCGGCATCTGCTCGCAGCCCATTTCTAGGGGTAAGGAATGCCGCCAACAGGGGAGATTTGCCTGCTACGTTTCTGTACAGGACCAAATGTAACAGACGGCTGATCCACCACCATCTCATTTGGCATGATAGGTGGCTGATCCGCCACCATCTCACCTGACATAACAGGCGGTTGGTCCGCCCCAACATCTTCCACCGGAAGGAAGAGTCGTCTGCCTCATGCTCATCATTCTCTTCGTCCACGGTGGTGGACACCGAGTCAGACACGGGAACTGTGTTCACCTTCCTCTTCCTCTTCTTAGACCCCTTGGGCTTTTCTGCCAAGCCAGTACCCACGATGAAAATAGTACTCGGGTCGAAACTGACGGAAGGCTTGCTCGCCGTAACATGGTATAGGGCTGCCATATACAAAATCTCTCCTGGTACCTCACCATTAGGAACTGAAAAGGTGGTTCGGGTATGAACCGTGTCGTAATAATGCCATGCCCTGATACCATCCAGGACACTACCTTCAAAGCCCAGATAAGAGCTGGGACAGTCAAAGAATAGCTGACTATACCCGAACTGACGGGAAAACCTGCTAGGCAAGTAGGGCTCCAAGTAGACGTTATTGCGATTATGATATACCAGGTGCGCTGGACGGATATTATGCAGCCAAAGGAGCATTTTTTCAGGTAGGAGGAGAGGGGGTTCGGTACCATCAACATGTGCGCTCCTCAATTCTTCAGCAGTAAAACGAGGTACAGACACAAAAAAAGTCGTACCCGTCCACTCTCGCCAGCGCTCTCCGACAGGCTGGCATGGTGCTATATTCCCAGGGCTGATGGTGGAATTGGAAAATGAAAGCGTCGTCAGCCATGACGCCATCTTCTGCTCCAGGCCTCATTAAAGGCCGGCAGTGCATTAACAGCCATCCCATATATAATGGTATGGCAGTTCTACGCGCTCAAAAGCCATCGTCGTGTCACGGGCGATGACCTTGGATGAAAAGGTGCGAAGGCTATGGTGTATGCTGCACACCATGGCCGAAAGAAGGGCCAATTTAACTTTAAAAATAAGCTTTACAGTGGGAAGGATAAAGTGGGGCTGATCCTCTCAATAGAATCTGTCCCTCCGGAGACTACGCAGTTTCGCAGCCACACCATCAGAAATCCTGCAAGGAGCGCCTTCTCCGACAGCCGTAGAGTACCATGATAGAAATAACTAAAGGAGTCGGTCCTACTCCCAAAGGTGTCGCCGGTGGACCTCGATCTCTTGGCAGCTGACACCAAATGTTCTACCTCCTCATGAGTCTGAGGATCTCGAGAAGAAACCCGGCCTGAGGCGCCGAGTGTGAATAGTTATGTGACCCAGGTGGTGGTGTGAGGAGCGCTCCCTTCCGAGCTACCGTCTTTCTTGATAGCCGTCTGATGACAAGTACTATGGTGACATAACAATTCCCGATACACGGTAATGAAGCCCGAGAATTGCCGATCCAAATCCTTGAGCTCTTCGCTCGTGGGGGTGTACACTTCAAAGACTTCATTCCCCAGGGCAACTTGGAGACAACGTACATCTCGTGGAGAGCAAGTCCCAGCTCCCCTTAGGGCACGAAGAAGGTACTCGTCCTCCGGTTGTACATCTCCAAGAGAGCCATGAACAACGGTTTATTTATAGGAAGACCATGACAAGTGCCCCGAATGGCGTGGTAAAGGCCGATCTCATGCAGGAAAGCCTCATACTTCCGCAAAATCTACGTGGTCAAGTTGGCCCACGTAGGGATAGGGTTTATCCAGTTCACCAATGCCAACCGGCCGACGGGATAAGACCCTTTCCGAGCAAGCTGGTTCAGGAAGGTATCAGCTTGGGTGAACATAAAATTGGGACCTGTTACGTTTATGAAGGTGCCCGGAGCAAGTCCCATCACATACCGACTGGTCGGTTCCCTTCCCGGATACACTGACCCCAAGTTCCTATTGTAATGGATGTTTCCCACAAACATCCCGGACTTGCTGGGAGTCAAGGAGTCCACCATCTTTCTGTCTAGCGGTAGCATATTAAACCAGGACAAAGGAAAATGACGCTCTATCGGAGGGATATGGATCTTCACCCGTCAAAAGTAAAATCCCAGCTCTCGGATATATCCAACGCCCGGGTGTTCTTCACAGACAAAGCATCTCCGAAGAGGAACACAGGCTTCAGGTGTTCCCCATCCAATCGTCCCGAGTTTATCATGGCACAAAGGAAGTGAAAGGACTGCTTCTTGATAGCATTCAGCCTCTCCAAAGGCTCTTTTGGGAGCTGGTTCGTCATATACTCGACTATATGATCATACCTATAGCCCATAGCAGATTGGGCACGCCCCACCAGAAGTTCTCCTGCAGCATTGACTGGCAGATTTACTGAAAAGAGATAAAAGAAACAAAGTCAGGAGACGGCCAGAAAATATTTAGAGTTCATGCGGCTCTGATTAAACGAGTTCTTATGCGGCTCGGGTTTTTACAGAGTACATACGGTTCTGACTAAACGAGTCCTTATGCGACTGGGTTTTTATAAAGTACATGCGGCTCGGGTTAGACGAGTCCTCATATGGCTCTGTTTAGATGGGTTTGTATACGGTTCTGATTCGTGGAACGCCATACGGCTCAGTCCATTAGGAACTCATGCGATTCTGTTCAGAGGGACTCCATGCGGTTCAATTCTAAAGGTGCCTATGCGGCCACAGTAACAATTCTCATGCGGCTCGAACATGGAGCATACCCCATGCGGCTCGGACATAAGACGTACATGCGGCACACATGAAGATGAAGGCTCGCGCATAAAGCATGCGACGTAGCTACAACAGTTAGGGTTTCAAGCTCATGCAACGTCCTTACCAGCAATGGTGGGGTGGACGTCGGGGTGAACTACGGGCACGTCGGCTGGAGGAGGAGCTGCCATATTATCATTCGTCACCGTAGTCGAAGTAGAAGCAGCTTTCTTACCCTTCGCCGTCGCAGTCGACGAAGACGCCGCCTTTTTGCCCTTCGTCGCAACAGTCTTCCTGGGAGCCATCGATGATCGAAGAAGAGGATGACAGTTAGGACAAAAAAGGCTTGAATTAAAGGAAAGAGTAAAGAAACTTCTTCTCTTAATAACTCTTATTTATAGGAGGACAAAAGAGGGGAAGCACGTGGACCGATGGAACGCTTCGGGTCGTGTGCTGCAGGCAAAACCGACTCCTAGGATTTCGCCTCCTCTCATGAAGGAGATTCATTCAAAGAAAATCCAAAAATTTAATAAGCCGACTCTTGGGACTCCCCCCAAAAGACGGCTCAAATCAAGAGCAATCAATGACGCCTACGTGGCAGAAAGGAGAGTATGCGGCCAGATCGGTTCATGCGGCCAGAGCAATCCATGCGGCCAGGAAGTCCTATGCGTCCAGAAGAACATCCTATGAACATAGCCATGCTTCTTATTCAAAGTATTTCAATTTTGTAAATTGAAAACTTTGAAGGGGGTCTTGTAGAAGCATGAAAAAGAACAAAGAATAGCCTATGCGGCTCCGACAGAAGGATCTCCATGCGGCTCAGAAAATCTATTAACATCCATGCGGTTCAAAGTCCTTTAGAGCCTCATGCGGCACGGATAGCTCCATGCAGCTCAGAAAGGAGCCACGTGGCCCTCAACAGTCTCCTCTACAGCTGGCCATGAACCAAATCGCCGCATTTAATGCCCTAACGGCTGACAGTCCTGACAAAGTGACAGACCTGACATAAAGTCGAAATAATGACTCTGACATGATGGCATGTGCCTAAAAAAATGAAATTTTTTTTTACAGCCGCCACAATCCACCAAATTCCAAAGCACCCTATGCGGCCAGTATTCTCAAGCGGCTCGTATCATGGGGGCCGTCTTCATGCGGCTCACATCCTGAGAAGCCACCATATGCGGCCAGTATTCTTATGCGGCTCGAATCATGGGGACCATCTCCATACGGCTCAAATGCGGAGATGCCACACTTATGCAGCCTTAACACGTGGCTAGGTTTATGCGGCTCTGCGAGAAACCACTCTCATGCGGCTCAGATTTCATAGGCCATACTTATGAGGCTGCCACCTTCATGCGTCTCTTTCAAGACACACTGTTCCTGTAGCCCGCGGTTAGGACACGTGGCAGAAGATCAGTTTTCCCCGCGTTCCTATAGCTCGTAATATGGTGATGGTGGGACACGCGGTACCAAATCAGTCAAGATTAATTTATTCAGATTTAGTAAAATCATCATAATTATCCAGATCAAGACATATTTATTACAATCAAGCGGATTGGACACGTGGAAGGAGATCCGAACTGACGGCTGCATATCATAAAGATTTGTGGCAATCAACATTAATTGCCCACAGAGATTTGATGCAATCCACATTAATTGTCTAGATTTGCTACAAGCAGAATTAGTGGCCCAGATTAATTGATCCTTAACCGCCGACTTCTCAAGGAGGCAATCATTTGCAAACCCTAATGATCACACCCCACTCCTATAAATAGCAAGGTGCCATTCCCTTGCAAAAAGAGGGTAAAAAAAGGGAGAGAGCACCACAGAGACATCCAGAGATCTAGCAACAGAAGGCGCAAGGGAGTCTCCCCACACTTCCAAGAGCATTTCTTCACCAGAGCCAAGGCTACGTCCGATCGTCCAAGGAGTAAGGCAGAGCGGCCGTCGCTTTCCCGAGCCTCTATCGTCACCCCCAGAATCTAAACTAAATAATCGTACTTAGATTGCTGTACCTAGGTTTTCGTCCCTAGGCTTTCTTTGTACGAGCGAGTTTGTATTATGAAGTAAAAGTCCAGTCCTCCAATATAACTGTTATATTCTTTTATAATCAATGGCAAACATCGAGAAGCTCCTCCAGAGTGCTGGGCTTGGTCTCCAGGTTACTACTGATTTACCAGAGGCGCTCCACCTTGCTGATCGGTAGGACCAGGAGCAATGCCGCTGAAGAAATGACATAAGGAACAATAAGGAAGGACCAAGGTAGATCGAGGATATAAGCATGTGATCAGGTCAAGATTTCAGAAAGATTAGAAGACACGAGTACAGATCATGGCGAGTGCTGATTGAGACATCTATTCAGTAAAACCTTCATATATCTTGATTTACAAGACCTGCATGGGCCACCACTTAAACTGTGTCACGCCCCAAAACCAGAATACTAGAGAGCGGGGGACAGACATAGCCAGCTACGTACATTGAAGTGAATCGCACCTCGTAATACCATCACGACTGTCTAGATGCATGAGGGTTTAACTATAAGCCAACAGTCACTTATGGTCAAGAACAAGCCTAGTGTCTCAATCTCAAGCAAGCAAGTAAATGTAACAAGATGGTAGATCATGAGATAAACAAACTAAGGCGTCCCATATATTACATATTCAGATAATCATAAAGCTAGTCATACAAAATGCGAAGACTAGCAAGAGTTTAAGTCATACATGATCAACCCTAGGATTTGTCAATCTTGTTACAGCCCTTAGGCAGACAGAAAATATAAGCTTTTAACACGAGCTAACACTTATTCGGTGGCTAAACGCCTCAAAAGAATAATTTACAATAGAGTGGGAGAGTAAAATAAAACCTACTTGTTGTCAGGATTGCATCTAGTGTTCACCATCTGACTGGAAGGCTGAAAGATCCTTGGGTTCTATTCCGAAATCTGGCCATACAAAACCAGCTGGGTCAGGCCCCAGAAAGAGCAAGTGCCACAAGGGAGGCTTCACTTAAGAACTAAAACTAGCATATTAACATATGGTACATAAATGATAACGAAAAATATGAGTTAGAGAAAACATGGTGATAAACGATAAGATAACTAAAGGACCATTACAATAACCAAGTTATAATCCGTAAACTAAACAAGGACCGGGGTTGTAACCCTTTACCGGAACAGAACTTAATCTCTAACCAATTATCGATAAAGTAAAGTATAACAGTAACGTGCCGAAGTAACCATGCACTGGCCTTGCCTAGACAAGACTAGATGGGACTCCGTCCATCAGTCACGGCCAAGCAAGGTGTACGGCTTGATACTTTAACTAACTAGGGTTATCACAAGCCTAGTTACTAACAAGATGCATCGAGATATTCCAACAGCCACAAGCCCTGCAGATTTAATCTAAGTTATTCTGTCGTAAGTTGAGAGTTGGATTAGGTGACTTGGGAGTGCAACACATGACAGTGTGCTGGAAATGTACCCTACTCGAAGGCAGGCTACAAGTCCAATTAAAGCAACCAGATAACTGGACTGCCTATAGCTGGGAAATTTCTTCATTAACTACTTGATCAATCTAGTCATTACCCTAGTCGGATTCAGTATGAATCCCTTACTGTGGTAATCAGGAATCCATGTCAAAGATATGATACAAGACGAGACATGTAGCTTGTCCAGGCGTAACTAAGAGAATCAACCACGGTGTCAAGACAAGAGTTACTAAGTAAGTCCAGGTAGCTGTCGCAATAGCGCTTAGGATTATCATGTCATGTCAGGTTACTTATCATGTCAAGAGTGCGTCACGACGGACCACTATCAAGAATTATCATGTCAAGTTGCTTATCAAGAGTGCACCATGACGGGTCACTATCAAGAGTTATCATATCATGTTCATGTTATCATGTTCATACCAGATTCAAGTTACTAGCTCAAGACTATCACGTGTCAAGTCAGGTCAGTGCAATTTAGGTCAAGTATATAAAACATGCAAAGAAGATCGAGAACACCCATATGGGAATGAAACCATAAGTTACATATGAACCTTGATTAAAGTGAGACAAGAAGATTCTTGAAGCCGAGACAAAGATCTACAACTTTAATGTTCTGAGTCTTTTGAGATTCTACCTACAAAACATCTTAAATGGGCAAAAATAGCAAAATAATGAATTTTTGGCTCATGGAAATTCCTGTGCATCCGTGCATCAGAATTCATGCATATCCGCGCATCATAACTCCTGCACATCCACGTATTAACACATCTGCGCATCAGAATTCCTGCACATCCGTGCATTAGAATTCCAGCACACCCGCGCATCAGCACATATGTACATCAGAATTCCTGCACATCCGTGTATCAGAATTCCAGTGCATCCGTGCATCAGAATTTCTGCGCATCCATGCATCAGAACTCCTGCGCATCCGTGCATCATCACATCCGCACATCAGAATTTCTACCCAACCGTGCATCAGAATTCTTGCGCATCCGCGTATCAGCATATCCGCGCATCAGAATTTTTGTACATTCGTGCACCAGAATTCCTGCGCATCCACGCATCAGCACATCCGCGCATCAGAATTTCTGCGCATCCGTGCATCAGAACTCACGCTACATTTTCAGTACATGTACGTAGGAAGACTACGCGCATGACACGCTCGGAGTCAAAGGATGCGTTGTCGGGACTTCACGGCGCCTGGCCTCTCGGCGCATGGCCTCCAGGGCACATGGGGGTCATCGTCCCCAATAGCAAGTTCAGCCATAAAAGTTTTGAAAACTTGCCATGGCCATAACTTCCTCATCTGAAGTCGAAATTATGCGAAATAAAAGCTAAAACTGCATGAAAATGAATTCACTACAACATAGAAGCATTAGTTTTTGAAAATACCACGTTTTTAGAGATAAAAACCAAGAAAAAAAATTTAACTCTAGATATACAAGAATCTATCCATGGAAACTAAAAACTCCAAGTTCTAAAGAGCCTTAGAATCAAGTAAGAAGAGAATGGAACAATAAAACTTGAGGTCCATCATGAAGCAAGTTGCACTTGCCTAGGGTTCTTGGTAGGTGTGGGAGTAAATAAAGAAGATGGAGAAGAAGTAATAAAGAGTAAAGAAAGAGAGAGAAAGTAGTTGGAGGTTTATAAAGAGAGGGAATGGTTCAACATGTTGAACCAACCATCAAAATAAACCAAACAAAGCCAAGCCATACAAAGCAAGTCAAGTTGGACCAACCCAATCCAAGGTCAACCATAGTCAAGATACATCAAGGCAAGCCATAAAGAAATACGAAAATACAGTAAATAAAATACGGGTCAAAATCCGCATACATACACTGAAAATACGTATAACGAAAAACGGGAGTGACAAGAATATATAGCATGATAAAAGATAGAGATAGAGATGTAAACTCAGAGTGCAAAGTATCTAACACAATTCCAGAGAGAGTCACAATATAGTTATACAAGTCTAAAATAAATATAACAAGCATAATGTAATAAGGTGGAGACAAAGTCCAGTCAGTTCCTAATCTAACTGAGTAACTGCTAGTGCCTCCTCGGCTGGAACTAACCCATGCTGGACTAGGTTCTCCTGGTCAATGCCCACTATGTCATGAGGACCATAGTAGGTGGTACACTCGTCCTTGCCGTCGTCTAAAAGATATATCCAATCAGGATGGAACGAGCATATCTCCAACAACAGTTCCCAATAAATGACAAGTGCTATGAAACAATAAATAGAAAGAATAAACAAGAGCAATAGAAATAATATAAAAGTAGCATGGCAAGGGTAAAGCCGTAAACTAGAGAAAGAGTAAGAAGAACTGAATCTATCATGATCAAAAAGTCAAGAAACAACTATCTATGTGAGTGAGCATTAGCTTTGACATGTGGCCCGCTTGGAAACTTGCACAAGCCTTGGAGTCCAAGATTGGACTCCTCTAACCTGAGGCAAACCCTCTACTCACAATTAAAACCCCACTAAGACATCCCCTCCATCCTTTCTAATACTTCTATCTTAGCCAACTTCAACTTGACCCATATTCTAACTTTTATATCCCAATACCTTCACATACACATACATTCAAGTATATATATATATATAAATATTTTTTTAAGTATATATATATATATATATATATATATATATATATACACTCAACTCTATATCCTACCTATTACCTTATCAGTTGATGATCAAATTCCCTCTCACAACCCTGCATCATCCTCTAAGTTCAGTCCAATTGGACTGATACATAACAGACCCCCATGCTTGCACTGCAGGGGAGATCATCTTCTCATAATCAACAGTCCTGCACACTCAAACCTCTCTCTAAATCTGAACCTTCTTTCCTTGTATTAGAGGCCTCGTACACGAGCTTCTTTGAATGCTCATTTTGATGCAAACCTCTGCTTCCTATCTCTGAACCCAATTGCCCTGCTGTTTCAAAGTTTAAACCATCCCTGTATCAGTAGGATACCCCTTCCCTTCA
Organism: Iris pallida; assembly: GCA_029216955.1. NCBI lineage: Eukaryota > Viridiplantae > Streptophyta > Magnoliopsida > Asparagales > Iridaceae > Iris > Iris pallida. Next base: position 76,743,745 of record JANAVB010034417.1, read on the forward strand.
ATGCAATTCACTGATACATCATATCAGTTGACCCAACTGATACAAACTCAGTTACTGCCCCGATCAACCAACCCCATATGTGATGTGTCACGATCTGTATCCGCTTTTTGGGATACGAGTGCATGTCCAAGCCCAGCCTACGCCGCAGTATCGATGGTAGTATGCTGTCTAGCCCATAATAAACAAAATGCTCATAGGTACTAACTGCTCATTCACAACAACTAAATCAACTTTACAAATTTAGAAGTTTTACATTTGAAGAAGAATATAAGCTTTTACAATTATAGAAAACTATCGCACATCTAACTAGTCTTCTATGGTTTGGCCTTCGAGTCTCTATCTCCCCCCGTATGGTCCATAGCACAAAAGTAGGCACGTCATCCTCACCTATAACAACGATCCAGTTAGGAAAGGGGCAAAGTACAACCATATTATAATTAATGTTGTTATCCCAAAATAAGTAAGAACAGTGAGAAATAATGATGGCAAATAATATATAAAAAATAGCAAGGTATAAACTAGCAAGATATAAACTAGATAAAGGAACAACAAAAACAACTACATGTGTGTGAAATACCTTTTAATACGTGTACGATTGGGCTAATACGACACATCATATGATGGATATCCACAATAATAGGGTACGAATAACTCATACGTGGGGTGTATGACTTAGCTATCCACTAACAATATTTGGGTTTGTTCACGTACTTACCGAGTATTTCCCCTCCTGACTCACTAACAATCAATAACAGTGAACGATACACTAAGAATGATACAATAACTATGGTATCACAATTGTGTCTCAATGAAATATCAAGCAATGTCTCAACGGGATATCAAACAAGGAAACGATAGAGAAAATGTTATAAGCAACAAAAACATAATGCAATATTGTACTTGCCTGAATCCTTGCACAAACCGTAGTCACAAGTAGAAGATGCAAGGAATGCTGATCTATATGCTATCAACCCATATCGTACGTCGTACTACGAACTGTGTACGAAAACTATAAGTCAATTATAATATTCTAACTCTAAAATCATGAAACAAGTGGCTAATTGGTTAACTAATCTAATAATAGTTAATTCTAGAATAAATCACTTAAAAATCTAATTTAACCTATAATAATATGAAATATCATCCAAAGTAGGAAGTTTTGGCCACAAAAAGTTATGTTTCTAATTTTGAAAATCATGGCACGCAAATCGAGGTATACCATTGACCATCTAGTCAAACATCATGAACTCAAGATTTTGAAAGTGCACCTTGGTATATTTTAGTGCAATGAGTGCGCTGGAATTGACCGTGCCACAAAATCACGCTTTGGTCACAAGATATCGCTGTTATGGCTAACCGTGACCAAAACGGTAATTTACAGATCAATTCTGAGTTCAACTGAATAACTAAAATACCAAAAGAACCTCTGAAATTTTGGAAAATTTTGTGTCGAAGATCGACGTGTTAGCTTTCCAAAACTTCAAACGGATCGCAAATCGGAATTCGGGATCTCTCTGGATATCGAAAACCATGCGACGTGTCGAGTTTTGGATAACAAACACTCACATAATTCTCCAGTAATTCAGAATCAAAATATTTGGAAAGAAATTATAAATTCTGGAAGTTTACCTCAATACGAATCCAACAAAAAAATGGCATGCTAAAATCACGTCGGGGTTGACGGCAATCGCTCCGGAAAGTCGGTGGTCTCCAAAGAGCAACTTTCTGAAAACGGCCAAGTGAATATTAGGGTTTACGAAATACTTTAATATATATATATAGTAGATAGAAGGAGGCAGTTACTGTAGCCGTAGTTGGCACCGATAGGTGGGCCCCCAAAGATGGATGACTGGGTATTTGTTTAATTTAGAAAATTATTTTAAGTCCAAATAAATCAAAATAAATTGCAGAAAAATGCAAAAATTTCTTAGAAAATTCTAGAAAAAATTTCTAAGTGTCTAGAATCTAAATAAAATATTTTAACACAAAATATCATCATGTGACCTTACAGTAATTTCCAAAAACCTATAAGATATAAATTTTATATGTTTTAATTATCTAAAAAATCTCAAAAATTCAAAAAAATCCAAAAAATCCTAGAATATTCTAGAAAATATTTTTATTCATCTAGAGCCCAAATAAAAATATCGGTCCAGAAATACCCTCGAATGACCTTACAGTAAATCCTGAAAGTCCTTAAAACTAATAAACCCTTAAATATTAAATACCTAAAATATCCAAAAATTATAAAAAAATATAAAATAGCTAAATAATATATATATAAACTATCTAGAGGCCGTATGACCTTAATATGGTCATAGCTCACCTACCATGTTCGGCATGACTCCCAGTGATCATAAAATTAATCACAAATAAATAAATTTAAAAAATTGGGAAGTGGGCTTACAAATCTACCCACCTTAGAAAAATTTTGTTCTCAAAATTTCAAAAGATAAAAATAGGTACGACTAAGAATATCATCAAAATATGATATGAGCAATCAATATGGATAAGCATGACAAATAATATAATTAAGAAAATGATACAATTTATGATCAATTAGTCAGCAATAATCACAGATAGAATCGAAGCGCAAAAGAAGATATGATTTTTGGCACGATAATGATTATAGTCAAAATAGTCTAGTCACGATCAAAGTTGTTTCAGAATGATCAAATCAAAAATGTTTTAGCACGATTCGTTACTAATACAAATTATTTAGACATGATCATAGATTCAAGGTCTAAGTATGATTATGAATCTAGTGTAATAGAATTGCATAAAGTAATCAATTCTAAATGGTTACTAGGAAGAAACTAAATAATAATTTCGAACAGGAAAGATAGGAAAGAAGGAACTACATATTATGGAGAATACGATAATAACAAATAGGGTATTAATTTTCTCAAAAAAAATGGTATTAACTTAATTTGGAGTGAGAGTGCAAGATTTGCGCATCATGAAAAAGTAATAGTCATATGTCAATAAATGATATAGCCTCTATGGTATTCGAAAACAATATACATATCCGAAGTCATTTTACCGAGAATCTATGCCCCGCCAGTGTACATCTAGCTGCAATAAACTCTTGGTTCCATGACTTAAATAAGAATACGGTATCAAATACTCTATCTACTCTATCCCGTATTGACAAAATAATTCAAAAATTAAATAAAACAATTAAGACATAGTTTGAATAATATTTGACAACCTACGCTTACTTGAAATTATTTCAACTTAGAGGTCATGCCATGCCAGTGCGCTGCTGGCTGCAATGAACCCGCAGTATTCATAATTCAAATAAAAGGGGACAATACGTATTTGCCTTGCCATTGTAAGTCATCAAAAAATTATTTCAACTATATCAATAAGGATCTCAAGGAGCTTCTAGAAATTCAAACAAGTTACAAGATAATCAAGATAGGAAAAATGAAAGAATTTGAACTGTAAGTCTCAATTCTTTGATTAGGAAGGAATAACTGAAGATAAGAGAATTATAAACATTCTAATCTCTATCTCATGGATATTCAAATGATTGAAGGAAAAGTTTAAATAAAATAAACTAACACGAGATTCATATATGGATAGCAGAGATAAAATTATAAAATATGGTAAAACATAAGATAAGTAATTAATTCGAACCTTACGATATGAGGATAATATCTAAAGAGGGCAAGAAGAATTTTTTTAATAATTTATCAAGGTTAGAGCATGAATTCTAGGAAGATATATCTTACCAAGCGAGTAGTCTACCCATCTTTGATTCTACCATCGTATCAAGTTTCTAATAGGGTTTAAAATTTAATAAATCATTGGCTAAATCATATGGCCTAATTAGCAACCTTAACCACTCAAGGGTCAAATTGAATAAGGGACTCCTAGTTCTAGTCATTCTTAAAAATTAAATCAAACCTAATTGTGAATGAGAAATTTTCTAGTCGCAGGCTTGCAGTACTACAACTAACTTAAGTACCATCACCAGTTCACAATCTTTTGTAAAAACTGACCTGCATGGGCTACCATAAAAATTTGTCATGACCTGTACCCGCTTTTCGGGATATGAGTGCGTGTCCAAGCCCAACCTACGTCGCGGTATCGACGGTAGTACGCTGTCTAGCACACAATAAACAAAATGCTCATAGGTACTAACTGCTCATTCACAACAACTAAATCAACTTTATAAATTTAGAATTTTTACATTTGAAGAAGAATATAAGCTTTTACAATTATAGAAAACTACCACACATCTAACTAGTCTTCTATGGTTTGGCCTTCAAGTCTCTATCTCCTCCCGTATGGTCTATAGCACAAAATTAGGGATGTCATCCTCACCTATAACAATGATCCAGAACAATGATAACAAAGAGTATATAAAGAACTAGCAAGGTATAAACTAGCAATATATGAACTAGCAAGATATGAACTAGATAAAAGAACAATAAAGACAACTATGTGTGTGTGTGTGTGAAATACCTTTTAATACGTGAACGACTAGGCTAATATGGCACAACATACGAAGGCTATCCACAATAATAGGGTACGGCTAACTCATACATGGGGTGTATGACTTAGCTATCCACAATAACAATATTTGGATTTGTTCACGTACTTACCGAGTATTTTCCCTCCTGACTCACTAATAATCAATAACGATCAATAATACACTCGAAGGATACAATAACTATGATGTCACAATCGTGTCTCAATGAAATATCAAGCAATGTCTCAACGGGATATCAAACAAGAAAACGATAGAGAAAATGTTATAATTAACGAAAACATAATGCAATACTGTACTTGCCTGAATCCTTGCATAAACTGTAGTCATAAGTCGAGGATGCAAGGAATGCCAATCTATAAGCTATCAACCCATATCGCACGTCATACCATGAATTGTGCACGAAAACCACAAGTCAATTCTAGTATTCTAACTCTAAAATCATGAAATAAGTGGCTAATTGGTTAACTAATCTACTAATAGTTAATTCTAGAGTAAATCACTTAAAAACCTAATTTAACCTATAATAATTTTAAATATCATCTAAACAACGAAGTTTTGGCCACCAAAAGTCATGTTTCTAATTTTGAAAATTATGGCATGCAAATCGAGACGTGCCATTAACTATCTAGTCAAACATCATGAACTCAAGATTTTGAAAGTGCATCTTGGTAGATTTCAGTGCCATGAGTGCACTGAAATTTACCGTGCTGCAAAGTCACGCTTTGGTCACAAGATATCACCGTTATGGCTAACCGTGACCAAAACGATGATTTATCGATCAATTCTGTGCTCAACTAAATAAATAAAATGATGATTTATCGAGCACATATGCGGTACATTAGGGTTTTGAGATATGAAGGAATCTGCTATCATTGTACGTGCAAACTTCTGCAGCACTGACACGTGGCGGACATTGAGATTTCGCTTAATCGAGATCTCTGGTGGTTATCAAAATAACCGAAAGAGGAGACACGTGGCGTATGTCGATTTGCTTGTTCGGATGCAGCCGAGTAAATCTTAGGATTTTATCTCAGATTTGGATTCCGATTGACCCTCGTCTAGGATTTAAATCAATTTGATAAGATATCAATCATGATTAACCCCAATCATATCTTTGAGGGAGTCGGTGTGAGAAAATCGACTGGGTGGAACTATACTTTCTGCGCTTCTGGTGAGGTCTGAGTACTACTGCACTTCTGGGTGATGAGTAGACAGTTCTTCTGGAGAAGACGGAGCCGCTGTGCTTTCAGGCGACGAGTAGACTATGCTTCCAAGACGAAGGAGCCTCTGTGCGTATGAGTGACAAAAAGTCTGTGTTTCGAGAGACAAAGTCACCGTACTTTAGGTCGGCGAGTAGGCTTGGGCTTCAGGTTGATGAGAATAATGTACTTTTGGAGCGGCAGGCGGACTTGTGTTGGATGCAATAGTATCTCCCAAGTCTCTGACGAAAGGTAGTTGAGCTTCTGGGTCAAAGCAGAGTGCTATGCCATTAGAGTTGAGGTGGTATAAAAACATCACCAGTCTGCACCTGAGGTTGGCGCAGGTGTAGTTCTGCCTCTGGATTGAAGGCATTGGCTTTGACGTTTTCTTTTAAAGGGCACTGAATGACCGCTCCTTAATGAACGACTCACTCTTAATTGCTACCATTACTTAGGGAATTTCAAGGGGTCCTATGATATTCTAGGACTTAGTCAAATGAACTTCATTTAATGAGGTTCATCGTGCCGAGTCCTAGGTTCATCCGATTAATGTGGGAACTTTGACCATCGGCCATGTGGCCTGCGTTTTTGACCACTCCTGCCCTATATAAAGGGGGAGTTTCTTTTGAAGTGTCATGTATTCTTCTTCTTGTCTTTCAATACCATGCTTGATCCAGACCTAGCTTCGAGCAACGGTTGGCCTTGCCTAAGTCGGATTTTCGTTGAGGATTCCTTCGTTCAAAGGGGCTATGCCTTCGTAGAAGAACTGTTGATGAGCCTCGGAACGTGCTGTAACGCTTCTCATGAGGAGTTCGAACCTGGACAACGCCTTAGAGGTCTTGGAGGTCCTGACGACCTAGTTTATGGATGGATAGCCAATCCGTAGAGCCACAGGTTGTGCTCTGCCCTGCCCATTCTAGGCTTTGTGACCTGCTGTGCCTTCTGGAAAATCGGGGCAATAGCTGCTTCAGGGAGTTGCTTGCTTCAGCCGAGTAGCTGATGCACTTTTAGACGGTTGTGCCCACAAGAAAGTTAGAATACGCTTCAATTGGAGATCAATCTTTCAATATACGTACCAAAAAGAAGGGGGGCTATGCTTTGACGAAGACTAAACCCCTTGTAGACTCCTCTAGGATTAGCTGAATTTGTAAACAATTCTTTATAGAAGAATAGGGTTGGTCCTTTATATGTAGCCTTTATGAATCTGTACTAGACCTTTGTAGACATGATAATATAAAAACTTTTTTTTGTACTTCTGTTTTGTCTTTTTAACACTTTGTCTGCACATTTGTATTATTTGCACTGTGGTAGAGGAATATTGTCAGCTGAGATTTTTTATGCTTCTTCAAGACCCCCTTCAAAGTGTCCCAAACTTGGATCAAGCTCGGGACACTTTGAACAAAAGCATGAACACGTCTCTTTGTAGGCGAAATGCCCATCACCTCTGTTGCCAGGCTGACCTCGTGCTTAAGATTCAGCGTTAAATGCCTCCAGCCGTCACCTTCTTAAGTTTTGATCATGATTCCTCGTTTCACGTAAACGTTTATTATGACCTTTTTCTGAGGCCACGTCATTTTGAGAGCTTAAGAAACGTCTTGTCTTTTTTTTGTCAACATGGAACGGCTCTTCCTACATATAGGAATGTTTGGAGAAGAGAGCAACTTTCTTTCTTTTCACCTACTCCTTTACCAAAGCTTTGTCAGAGTCTTCCTTTTTTTTCAAACCCAAACATTTCCTGCCCTGGCTCCTAAGAAATTAAGAATTCCGAATGCCCCCCGCCACGAGTTCCAATAAGGCTCGTAGAGGAGTGGCCAACCCCCGCCCGGCTGTAACACCTTCAAGGGCTAGTCCTCGATCGGTTGTTGCACCTACGAGGCCCTCTAGACTGTAGTCCGTGAGGCAAGCCGAAGAGGCTTCGTCGAGCTGCCGTCAAGCCAAAGGGAAGCAACTGGCTTCTAAAGTAGTCGTTGTTGAGTAGCCTTCCATTAAAGGGGATGTACGACCACCTATTGTGGGTAAATGTCTGACTCCTTTGTTGGATTCTTGGCGTACCGTTAGTACATGAGCATCGAATCTCAGGAGTGTAGTCTCAGAGGAATGCCATTTTTACGTTGTCTTGATCGAGCATCTGTACGGTTTGTACGTTAGTTAATGTGTAGTGCATTTTGATAATGCCTGTATGGAAGCTCCATACGTTGGTCATCCCAACCTTTTTTATGGTTTTATCTTTCTATTTTTTTGTTTTCCTGACGACTTTTATTTACATGTAGTTCCTATGCCCCGACTCTCTTCGAGGATACTCTTTTTGCCTTTATAGGCTGCGCCGAAGGTCATGGTAGCGAGGAGGCACTCGTTGCTTCTACTGCGTAGCTAGTTGCTTATGGTCAGCCAAAAAGTCGTCTAGCTATGATCTAGGAACAGCGACTTACTTACTTTTATCGCATGATGGATCGAGGCAGATTGTCTGGCCTACTAGATAACATCAAGATGTTGAAGCCTCGATTTCCCTATGGTGATGAGTTGGTGCCACAAAATGTTGAGCTCTTAATAACAACCAAGGGTTGGTACTTCAAGAACTATGGCGTTCCTTTGTTTGTGGCCTCCGTTAGCCGTCATCCTCTACTTTCCATTTTCTTCTGTTTATTTGAGGTGCATCTCATAAAGTAGGATTTAACCCCGAGACGTGATGGTCTAATGATGGATCTTATTGAGGAGGAAGGGTGCTCCACTCATAGAGACTTTTTTAAGGATGTGCTTGATAGTCCATCTACCACGCTGCGTGTGTTGCTCCCTGGTCATCTCCCTGTTGTGTCTGCCCCTGAAGTACATCCCTATCGTGCCTCTCTATTTGTTAATAGGATGTTGGCCACTGAGTGTACTTATCCAAAGGGTGCCTTCCATGTTGCTGGCTGGATTTATCCCGACTCCGAGGGGAGGGAATTGTCTTTATGGACGGCAGGAAGGTACATGTTGGACCTGAAGGATACAGGCCTTAGTCACTGTATCAAAGCTATTGCACAAGGGATCGAGGTCAACCGACCTCTTTTTCTCGCTTTACTGGAGTTATTTAATCACCACACAGGGACGTTCTATACTCATTGTGGCGAGATAGGCTTGGCTCTCCATGAGATGCTGGGGGATCACCCTTACGAGGAGTACACTCCTTGCAGGGAGAAGTTTCTCATGTTGGAGAACACGTACCCTGAGATGATGACTGTCTATAAAGAGTTATTTTGCCACCACCAGGTATGTAAATGCTAGGATGGAGCGCAAGATCAGTGTTTGCCATAAAATATAAAAGAACAGAACAATTATCGGAGGACTGGACTTTTACTTCACAATATAAACTCGCTTGTATAAAGAAAGCCTAGGGACGAAAACCTAGGTACAGTAATCTAAGTACAATTGTTTATTTTAGATTCTGGGGGTGACGATAGAGGCTCGGAAAAGCGACGGCAGCTCTGCCTTACTCCTTGGACGATCGGGTGTAGCCTTGGCTCTGTAGAAGAACTGCTTGACGTTGATGAAGAAATGCTCTCCTTTCAAGCTCTGTATATTCTCTCTCTGGATCTCTGGCTCTCTATGTCTTTCTATATATGTCGCTCTGTATATCTCTCTCTGTGTATGTATGTGTGTTTTGCAAGGGAATAGCACCTTGCTATTTATAAGAGTGGGGGGCCTCATTAGGGTTTGCAATGATTGCCCATTCTTAAAAGTCGACGACTAAGGATCACTGGATCTGGGCCGTTCATCTTGAATATACGAGATTTGAGCAATAAATATAATTGTATCAAATCTTTTGTGGGTAATTAATGATGATTGACATAAATCCTCCTGATTTGTCATGCCAACCTCGGATTTCTCGACACGTGTCATTAATTTGCTTGATTGCAAATGATCTGATTTGATCCCAATATTTTATTGGGATTTATTAAAGGATTTTGATCAATTTGATGCCATGTGCCCTGCTATCATGCCACGTGTCTTAACCGCAAGCCACTGCAGAGATCTGAGCCGCAGGAAGGTTGCTCCTCATTGAGCCGCATAAGGCTGGCCACGTGTCAAGGCTACTTGAGAGTGGCCTCCCTGAACATTTGGACCACATGGTAACGATCTGAGCCGCATGAGTGTTGGTGACCGCATGATGGGTGCCTTCTTCGTGAACCGCATGAAGATAGTCTTCGTGAGCCGCATGAAGATAGTCTTCGTGAGCCGCATGGGGCTAGTCTTCGTGAGCCGTATGGGGATAGTCTTCATGAGCCGCATGGGGCTAGTCTTCGTGAGCCGCATGGGGCAGCTTCGGCCTGAGCCGCATGGGGTGGTCTCTACTTGAGCCACATGCGACTGTCCACGTGTCAAGGCCGCATGTCAGTTTTTGGATCTCGGGGGATCGTGTCAGAGATTTCCTTCGTTTCCCTAGGGGCCTGCCATTATGACGGAGTGATAATTGTATTTTTGTGTCAGGGCTGCCATGTGTCAGAGATGTCAGCCGTCAAGGCATTTAATGCAGTAAAGGACAAATAGAAGAGTTGTTTGCAGGCCATGTGGCTCCTCTCCGAGCCGCATAGAACTGGTTTGAGACGCATAGACGCTCGAGCCGCATGGATATTTTGAGCCGCATGAACTCTTTGAGCCGTATGGGGTTCTCTGGCCACATGGATCTTTCTTTATTCTTTTTTATGCTTCTACAATCAGCCGTCTATCAAGGCCTGGACTAACTACATCTTCACAAGGCTTCCCTCAGTACTAGGGCAGGTCTATTTCACCATGCGTCGGGAGTATAATACTGAAAAAGTAGACGATATGATAGCCGAGGCTAGGGTGTCGGTTCCGTTAGTAGATGTCGAGGGCGTCTTCATCGTCTTTATCGTCTGCGATGGCGAAGGTCAAGAAGGCAGCGTCTTCATCGTCTACGACGGCGAAGGTCAAGAAGACTGCCTCTACTTCAACCGCGGCCGCTCCTCCGTCGGCCATCGTACATGCAGCTTACCCTGACGTCCATCCTCCTATTGCTGGTAAGGACTTTATGTGTGTTTAAAGGACCCTAACTGCTATGGCTACGTCACATGCTTTATGCACGAGCCTTTATTTTTATGTGAGCCGTATGTTCGTCCTACGGTCGAGCCGCGAGCCGTATAAGAATAGCCACTGTGGCTGCATACGCGCTTCGCCAACAAAGCCGCATAAGCTATACTTTTTCGTATAGATTCGCACACATTTGTCTGTCATGTGGTCCGCACGAACTTATCTGATCCCTGCGGGCCCTATGAAAGCACTGTCGCATGATCCTTCACTAAGTGGAGCCGCATGAATGTTCTTCTCAGCTTGAGCCGCATGAGGCTTCAGTAAGTTGGAGCCGTATAAGTGTTCTCCTGAGCCGCCTGAGGCTTCAGTAAGTTGGAGCCGTATAAGTGTTCTCCTGAGCCGCATGAGGCTTTGTTAAGTTGGAGCCGCATAAGCTCGAAAGCACCCATTAGTTCCTTTTAGTCCATCTTTTTAACTTATCTTTTTCTGTCTCCTTATCAGTGAATTTGTCGGTTAATGCTGCTGGAGAACTCCTAGTAGGCAGTGCCCAAGCTGCTCTGGGCTATAGGTACGATAATATAGTTCAGCATATGGCGGACCAGTTCCCAAATGATGAGCCTCCGGCGAGATTGAATGCCCTTAAGAACCAGTCTTTCTATTTTCTTAATACTATGATGAACTCGGAAAAATTAGAAGGGGAATACTTGAAGCCCGCGTTCTTCTTTGGAGACGCCTTGACTGTGAAGAACAGTCAGATTCTGGAGGTGTCAGAGAACAGGAGTTTTATTTCTAACGGGATGGCGATCCGCATCCCCCAGATGAAGCGTCACTTCCCTTTATCTTGGTTCAATATGCTCCCACTGGACCGGAAGATGGAAGATTCTTTAACTCCTACCCGAAGTGGGATGTTTGTGGGAGACATCCATTATAACAACATCCTAAAGTCAGTGTGTGCGGAAAAGGTGCACACCAGCCGTTCTGTAATGGGATTGGCCCCGGGTACGTTCTTGAATGTGTCGGGTCCCAATTTTACGTTTTCTATAGCCGACACTTTTATGAACCAACTTGCTCGGAAGGGCTCCTATCCCATTGGTCGGTTGATGCTCCCTAGCTGGATACATCCCATTCCCTCATGGACCAATCTGTCTATGTAGATTTTGTGAAAGTATGAGGCCTTTCTGTGTGAGATTGGTCTTTACCATGCTATTCGAGGCACCAGCCATGGTTTGCCTATAAACAAGAGATTGTTTATATCTCTGCTGGAGATGTATAATCGCCGTACGAGAACCTTCTATACGCCCGTAGGGGAAATGGGGCTTGCGCTCCACAAAATGCATGCGATCTCCAAGCTTCCTTGGGGGGACGAAGTTTTTGAGACGTATACTCCCACGAATGAGGAGTTCGAAGAGTTGGAAAGACGGTATCCAGGCTTCGTGGCTCTTTAACAAGAGATATTGTGCCATTATAGCACATGTCATCAAATAGCCAAAAAAGAGAACAGTTCGGAAGGGAATGCCCCTCATACCAAGGATTGGGTGCGCTATCTCTTCACGACGGATGCCTCAGGTCAAGTTACTCCCCGCGGTCCTCAATCCCGGAAGGCGGTGAAAGCCTTAGTGTCGTCAGCTAAGAGGGTGGCCACCTCTAGTGACAGATTCGGGAGTCAGAACGACTCTTTCGGTTATTTTTATCAGGACACCCAAGAGTTATCGGAGAAGGCACTCCTGGCGGGATTCTTGATGATATGGCTGCAAAATTGTGTAGTCTCGGGCGGAGCAGGTTCCATCGAGAGGATCAGTCGCAATTTTATCCTTCCGGCTATGAAGTTAGTTTTGCGAGTCCGACTAGCTCTCCTCCGGGCCATGGTGTGCAGCATACACCGTGGCCTTCGCACTTTCACATCCAAGGTCATTGCCCGCGATGTGACAAAAGATTTTAAACGGACTGAGCTGCCCTATCATTATTTGATGGGGTGACTGTTGATGCATTATTCGTCTTTGATGAGACCGGGCTCTGAAGACGGCGTAACTGATGACGACGCTTTTATTTTTTGCTATCGTAATGAGTCTTGGAAATTCGAGACCATGCGTGCTTGTCGGATGGCACTGGCGAGGGCAGACATGTACAATATTTTCGTATCTGTCCCTCGTTTTACTGATGAAGAAATAGCGGCTGTCCATCTTGACGGTATTGGGCCCCCTCAACTTCTGGACGGCCAGATGCTTCTGTGGCTGCGAAATATCCGCCCCTCTCATCTGGTGTATCGCAACTGTAATATTGTCTTTCTGGAGCCTTATCTGCCTAGCAGGTTCGCCCGGCAATTTGGATATAGTCAGCTTTTTCTAGACAACCCCAGCTCTTGTCTAGGCTTTGAAGGTAGCCTTCTTGACGGCATCCGGGCCTGGCATTACTATGACACATTCCATACCCGTACCGTTTTCTCAGTTCCCGCTATCAAGGCGTCGGTAGAGATTTTGTATATGGCAGCTCTGTACCACGTCATGGCGAATAAGCCCCATATCGGTTTTAACCCAGGTACCAGTTTCATTGTTGGTACCGGCCTGGATGAGGGTTTCTAGGGGGCCAAGACAAGGAAGAGGAAGAACTGAGTCGAAGTGCCAAATTCGGACTCCGCTGCTGCAGATGACGAAGGCGACAAGTAAGATGGAGATGACTCTTCCCTTCCGGTGGCAGATGTAGGGACGGATCAGCCGTTTGTCTTGCCAGATGAGATGGTGGTAGATCAGCCATCCGTTGCACCCAGCCCTGCACGAAAGCGTAGCAGGCGACTTTCTCCTGTCGGCGTCATTCCTCGCTCTCGGAAACTGGCTGTGACCCGACACCGCGGGCTAACTATAAAGGAAAGAGGCAAAAAAGTTGACCCCGCATCAGAGGTAAACAAGTTACTACAGGTCCTTCCTTTCTTCTAGCTTTGATTTTAATCATCTTCCTTCCCTCTTGTATGCGTCAGAAGAAGAGGACCCTCGGGTTGCCGAGGTCGCAACTCGGGATGACGGGGGCTTTGGTGAGCCTGCTCCTGAAATTATTGAATTTCGACAAGATGATGCTGATCGAGTTGCCTCTCCCTCTGAGGTGGTTGGGTCAGAGGAGCTGGCCAAATTTAATTTGGAGATCGCGGGTGAAGAGACCCTGCCAGCTGCGAACGAGCTGCAGCCTCCACGCTCCTCTTCTGGTAAGATAAGCCGAATCTTAACTTGCGAGGAGGCCTATCTGCTATATGATCACATTCTTCAGGTCACGTCGATTAATCATTGTCATGGACATGCAGGTCCTGCCTCTCCAGAGCCGAGGATGGACATTGTTGATACAGACTCTGCCGAAGGGGCACTGGTGGAGAGGGGCGTACCTTCTCTCCTTCCGGCTTGTCTTGATGGGCCTCCTACGGGCTCGAGTTTGGCAAGTCCGATGATGGGGCAATCGGGGTAGGGGACGATAGTCCTTGTGTCTTCCTCTGCTCGGGCGGCCCCGAGAGTCGACCTCTCCGCCCTGCCAAGTGTCCAGGCTCTTCGGGTGGCAGAGGAAGAGTTAGCCGCCATCCGTGCATCATTCTGTTCGGAAGTTGCCCCCTGGTGGCAAGTTCTAGTACCACTCCTTCGATGCTACCGGCCACGCTTCCTCTGACGCCGTCCTCTACAGAGGTACTGGACGAAGCGTTACAGGACGTGGAAGACAGCTTTTATCGTCACTTGAAAAGGGGGATAGAAGCTCTTGTGGAGAGGGGGAACTCTTTCGTCTTGGCCCGGCAATGTGCCCAGGGTCAAATTGATATCCTTAAGGCCCTTCCTAGTGGAGCAGGGGTGGCTGTACTTCTGGAGGTGAAGTTGCTGGAGACCGATCAGCTGGTGGCCCAGCTTCAGGTACTGCGGCAGGTTGATCTATCTGTCGTTATGGATCAGGAGCATGGCTCCCTCACAACTACTATAGAGAAGGCGAGGGCTGCTCAGGATAAAACCAGGCCGGCCATACTGGAGGATCTCCGCACTCTGTCTGACCGATATGATCAATTGAGCCATGAGAGTGAAGATGTTACAGCTCGGGAAGCGATTGCCTCCCGCGGGATTACTGACACGCGGGAGTAGATCCTTGAGCTCCAAAGGAAGTTAACTTTCTTTGAGTCTGAGCTTGAGGCTGCCCGTATCGACAGAGGGCTAATTATCTAGGAGGCTGATAAAGTCAATAAAGCTTTGGCTGACTTGGAAGTGGCTCTGAAGAGGTTGGACGACGACTGGCGGGCACTCATGGACCTGGATAGTGGGGAGCGGTTGTCCAAAGAGGCTGAGCGCCGAGCTAGACAGAGGCTTGACCGGGATACTGCCTTAGTGAGAAATCGTCTCTTGGAGTTGTGTAATGTCGAACTATAGTCGGCCTTTTTTCTCATTTTGTTCTTGTTTTCCTTTTTTTTTGAGAGGGACATGGTCCCCACCATATGTAATGCCTTTTCGACTTTCAAATAAAGAGTACTTTCCATTCTACCCTTTATTTGTATTGCTTGTTGTGCCTGTGGTATTGTGGTGATGTGTGCCCTGTATGGGGGACTTGTTTGTGGACCTGTTACCCCTGGCATACCTTGGTTTTAGGTATGGATAACAAGTTTGATTGGGATACCTAGAACAGTTCCACGGTAAGGTGGTCGTGAGTGTTCGGGGTATCGGGAGATAGAATATCATGGAGCAGCTGGGCTCCCGGGGCATGATGAGAAATGGTGGGCCTGTACTAAGAGACTTAGCAAAGGACATTTGTAGGCCTATTATCCTTGGCGTACCCCGACTTAGGATACGGATAATAGGAGGAAGGGGAACCAACATACTTACTCAGAGGTGATGAGGACATGGCAAGTATGAAGGTTTTACCGTGGAGTCTTTCTACTCAGAGGTAATGAGGATATGGCAGGAGTGGACTCAACGAAGGATATTTGTGGTCAACAAAGGACATTTATGGGCCTATTACCCTGGGTGTACCCTGGTTCAGGGTACAGATAATAAGACGAGAGAGGACCAACATACTTACTCAGAGGTAATGAGGACATGGTAAGTACGGAGGTTTTACCGTGGAGTCTTCCGACTCGGAGGTAATAAGGACAATATAGGAGTTGACTCAGCGGAGAATATTTGTGGACCTATTATCCTTGGCGTACTCCGGTTGTGGGTACAGATAATAAGTCGAAAGGGAATCATCATACTTACTCAGAGGTAATGAGGACATGGCAAGCATGAAGGTTTCTTCGACGGAGCCTTCCCACTCAGAGGTGATGAGGACATGGCAGGAGTGGGCTCAATGAAGGAGGGTACATAGAATGACTCAGAGGTAATGAGGACAAGGAAGTTTTATGTAAAGGGGTGATTTTTTTTTGGCGGAAGTGAAACGACTCAGAGGTAATGAGGACATGGCTATTTTGGAAATTTATGGATCTGTTACCCTTTTTGTGCACTAGGGAGTGCGGGTAGTGGATCATGAGGGAGGATCTCTTTCAGGAAAAAAGTTTAGAGGTATGGTCATACATGACTTACTATCTGAAAGAGTGACCGAAATGTGAGTTCAGAGGCACCTGCGGGTAGATGACTCGATAATCTGGAATGTGGGAATGTGGGTTCAGCGACACCAGCTGGTACATGACTCGATAATCTGGAATGTTGTGAATGTGAGTTCAGCGACACCATCGGGTACATGACTCGATAATCTAAAATATTGTGAGAGTGAGTTCAGCGGCACCAGGGGGTACATAACTCGATAATCTGGAATATTGTGAAAGTGGATTCAGCGGCACCAGCGGGTACATGACTCGATAATCTGGAATATATCGTTTAGACATAATATTTCTTCAGGAACTTGTCGTTGACGGGTAACATGAGCAAGTCTCCATTTTGTTTTGTGAGGCAGTAAGCACCGTTGGAGAATACAACCTCGATGATAAATGGACCTTCCCATTTTGGCTGGAACTTGCCGGCGGTCTTGTGAGTCATGACCATCGGCCTTCGGACTGCAGGACGAGATCGCCCACCTGGAATGTTCTGATTTTAACCTTCTTGTTGAAGGCTCCAGAGATGCGTGCTTGGTATAGCTCGATTCGTTGCTGAGCCAGGAGGCGCTTTTCATCTAAGGCCTCTAACTCTTGTAGTCGGCGTCGGTAGTTATCATCCGTTGTCAATTGAAAAGTGAGTGTAGCACCCAGTTTTCCAAATGAGGGTAATTTTGAAATTTTGTGTTTATAATTATTTTAATAATGATATTTAATTCATGATATGATTTTTGGTGATTTTAAATTATTTTAAAATTATTTAAATCAATGACTTGTGATTTTGACGTTTTGCTAGTGAAACCCTAGAGACTGTTTGACCTAGAACCTAACCATATGATTATGATATTTTAATGTCATTTCTGGCCTAAGGATATTTTCGCATTTGACCTCTTTGAATTATTTTGATATTATTTTATTATTTATGATATTGTTTTTGAATTATTTGAGTCGGGTTCGAATTTCATCTCAATCCGACTAGTAACGGGGACCCGGGGTAACATAGACTCTAGTTGGACCCATGCATTAGTTAGCCATGGCCCACATTTTAATTATTCATGTTAGAAAGATTAGTCATAATCCTAATTATTAGGTTAACCATTTAGAGTTTTTATTTTGACCCTTTTACCCCCAAACCCTAACCAAAACTGTTTTAAACACTTGTAACTAAGGGAGGGACAAACTTGTAATATTCAATGAGAGGGGGATATAACCATTGTGGCCGGCCCTAATAGGACTCCCATCTCATTTCCTTTCTTTGAGAAGTCTTCTTCCCCAAGTGCTCTCAAGCTCTCCCAAGGAAGAAGCCTTTCTCCTTGGATTTTCTCTCCTTTAGGTAATATTTTCCTTTACTTTTATTTCTCTATTTTGCATTTAGAAAAGTTTTAACCATAGGAATGACCCCCATTGTTGTGTCCCTATTTTGTGTCCTCTTGTGTCCATTATGTGTCCTTTAGGGATTTCTATTGTATTATTGTTGTGTCTTGTGTTCATGGAAAAAACCCCCAAACTTGGACACACTTTATATTTAAAATATTGATTAAATATATATATATATATTATATATATATATATATATATATATATATATATATATATATATATATATATATATATATATTGTAATGAGAGTGTATCTATATTTATATATGTAATAAACGGTTCATGATGATTATATAATCAAGTTTGTGAGTGTGGTTCCTCATATTATTATTGTCATTATTGTTGTGGATAATTAGGATATATATTATGTATTCTTTTGGCTCAAACTATCTAAATCCGTCATGATTTTTATCCACGTTTTTAATTTCAGCCATAACTTAGAAATGTCATAACTTCTAGCACAAAGCTCGATTTAATCTCCCGTTTTTTTTAAAGAAGCGTATTGAAGTTAGCTTTCCAAAAACATGTATTAATAGGCCTACTTCTTTCTATAACTTTCTAGAGAATTATTTGAGTGTCAGCTGTACGAAAGACAAACGCGTTCTCGGTGTTTTCACGATTCCAGGAGTTTTCGAAAATGAAAACGCGATCCGTTTGAAGTTTCGGAAAGCTAACACATAGATATATAATATAATTTAATCCTAGATTTTAATTCATATTGAGTTGGTACAGTATTGATTATTAGTAGGAGTTACTATTCGGCATATGCATTTTGTGCACCCTTGTGTGTAATATAATGTTCTATTTGATTTTAACCCATGTTAATGTATATACATTATGTAACTAAATAGAGAATGCAAGCATGAGTAAATGGTTAAATAAATGATGTATGAGGTGTAAGTATCCTATCTAATGTAAGCATGTATAAGTATGGCTTGTAATGAATATGTAGGTTCCATAGTATGTAATGTATGGTGCATATAGTAATGCAAGAGAATAAATGAATGATGAATGAATGCAAGCATGAATGTAATGTAATAATAGATGTAATATATGCAATATACAAGTTAATGAGATGTAATGTTCTATGTTAACACAAATCCTATATTATCTCATGTACCCCTTACACTATGTTGACACTATCACACTTGACACTTTGTTCACTTACACTTTGACACTCTTTGATATGTATACACTATGTATGCCCATTTAACCCTCACTTGCCCCTTTGCCATGTTTACCTACACACATATAGCCTCTTAAATAAGTATTTATGAATATAGTTAACTTAGCTATGTATGTATATTATATATATGTTAGCATATTGTGTTGTAATATATAAGTTTATATAACCATTTGAAATGCCATGATTATAGACCTAATGTTGAATACCAATATATGCATGTGTATATATGTGTAGACATATATAGCTTAAAGTAATAGATTACCTAGTGTATATCCAATGTGAATTCTTGCCTATTTGAGTATTGAATAATTGCATGCTATATAGAGTTGGGTGTATGTTGGCTTATATAGCCTTGTATTGATGTGTGCTTGCTAGGATAGTCTTGGTTAGGCCTACTAAGACTTGTTGGGTTAGGACATGACCTAGTTTGACTAGTACAGTTGACCAGAGTTGACCAAGGGTTGACTTTGGCCTAGTTTGACCTAGATTCATGTAGAATGCATTGTAGTACTTTATATTACCCTTCTGGACATGTTGTGACTTGTGCTGTTCTAATTAGGAGCCAGACACCTCTCCTCGGACAGTATCTTTACCTTGGACATTCAGATATCAGGCGAGTACATTCTCTGATTATTTCATATCATGTTTAGGATTATATTTCCTGCTTTAGGCTATCTTACTTGATGCTGACACGTTGGTAACACGGATTGGTACTATATGGATCCCTTCATGAGATGTTATCCCTCTCGGGAGCATCAGATACTTTTGTCATGTGTGTTTTACTTACATCACGTATCATTTGCTTCTATCATCATAAATCTTCGGGAATCAGCAAGTGACTCATGTGCCCTCATGATCACCGAGCCTTCACGAATCAATTCATGAATAACCCTTTATGGGCAATATAGTATAATCATGAATCTTAATGTAACTTGAATGGATCCTTATGTATTGATTGGGGATGGAGGAGTATGAGTGAACATGTGAATAAATCCAAGTAGTGTAATCATGAATCAATTCCAAGTAATGTAATCATGAATCAGTCCTTAGCCATTCACATGTTTATGCTGTACTCTGAATCACTAGCACTGTCTCTCTTTATATATATCAAGGATATTTACTTACAGTCTTTCATTTACATTATGCTATTTCTTCAGATCCTGTATTTTATTCTCTAGTATGATTACATTTTCTTTCCTGCTATGTCTTGTTGAGATGTATTATGCTCGCTCCAGTCCTGACTGGACCTGTTGATAAATTTTACAGATAGCCTGGAGGTTGCCTGCTAGCCTAGAGGAGACAGTAGAGGCTGTATAGATAGCTAGGGTATATTCATAGTTTATTTTCAGTCGTCTTGAGTTGTATTTATGGATTATTGTATTTGAGTTTTGAGATGTATTCTGGATTTGTATCTTAGACACTTAGACTTCTACCTGTTGTATCTCTTTTTGATTTCATGTTTTATCTACCTTCCTTTATGCTCTACCTTAGATGTGATTGAGTTTACATTCTGCTATGTCACCCCCATTCGGGGAGTATAAACTGTTTAGTCTTATACTGTTAGATGCATTGAGACCTAGGACAACGTTCTACCGCCGAGACTACGGCGTAGGCTGGGCGTTGTTACGTTCTCGTGCCCTAACTCTAGGGTACGGGTCGTGACACGTTTTTAGTGGTGGCCCATGCAGGTCAAGATTCGTATTAGTGCAATTTCGTAGTAGCGCAACGACTTAGTTGTACTACTACGAGCCTGCTATAGGATATATAAATTAAGATGTTAGGATGAGAGGATACTCAATCACTGTTAGGATTCCTTAAGAGATTCTTGGGATGACCCTTGAGAATCTCATTTTGAATTCCGATTTAAACTCTTTTTCCTTGTTTTGATTCACCTTTTTCCTTGATTTGAATTTGATTTTGGGGATTCATTGTAGAACTTTGAATCCTGGTATTAGTTGATGATTTTGATAAAATTTTGTAGTTGTTGATTTAATTTTGTATTTAGATTAATATTTTTAAATCCAAGGTACTCAATCACACTTAGGATTCTTTGAGAGATTTCTGGGACGACCCCTGAGAAACTCATTTTGAACTTCAATTGGAATTCCTTTTCCTCTTGTTTGGATTCACCCTCATTCCTTGCTATTGAATTTAAGCTTGATGGGTTCCTCTCGTTTGAACCGATGAGAAGGAACATATCTTTATTATTCTTTCTCGCCATTATTCCCTTGCATTCTTATTTACCTCTTATCTTAAACTCTGTCTCATTACATTAATTACCCATATCTTATCATCCCTACCAGATGTACTTCGAAACCCTTGAATCTTTGTAACTTTTGCATGGGAAAGGCTAAGGAAGTGACGTAAATTATGTAGCTCAGAGAAGACGTAACTGGTTATTTTATGATGATCTAAAGGAAATCAAATGTGGAGTGTTCCATATGGAAACTTGAGATAGAAATATGGTAAAGGTCTCGAATAGAATAAAGAGATGTATACTGCCAATCTGGAAACAATTACATTTAGAGAAATTTTGGGGTTATGAGATAGTTTATAGGTGTATTCAAAACTAATGAGGATATCAGAGGTCAACCTAGTTTTGAGAACTTAGAAAATCTTGGTTATTGATTCTGGGGAAAACTTTTACTCTGAGGCTATATAGAAGGTTAGTAATGGAAAAGAGAAGTTAATTGTGTTTAATAAGGATATTAAACAAGATGTTGCGAGGAAATGACTAGGGATAGAGAGAACACAAAGTTATGGAAGTTTATAAATTGTTGTGAAATATTTTTAGGAGAATAATATTCAAGGGTGTATGTCGAAGAAAATACGGAAGTTGATTTTATGATGGAAGATAAGTTTTGTAAGGCCTAGAGATTTAAATTAAATAATTCGAGGAGAACAATTTGAACAAGTTCAAGGAATTCGTAAACGGGATTTAGAGGTTTTGGGTCAAATTTAAGACAAGGTGAAAGAACTTGGAAATTTAAATAAATGGTTAATATTGATTCCTAAATGTGAGGGCTGTGCTTCAAGAGAGATGTTTGGAAATTGGGAATTGCCTACGGTAGTCATGGTAAGGGTTTAATTAAAGGTTAAATTTTCATATGGAGACTGGTGAGGTAAAGATATGATTGGCAAGTTATGACCAGATGAACTTAAGAGTATCAGAAGTAGATGACTAACTCGATCTTCATTATTTTTGTGCATTAATTACCACCTCTTGAACTCCCACTTTCTAATTGAGATCCTTGACGTTCCTTATCGTGACTTTGATATTCGGAATGTAATACTAGCTGTTACCCTCTAACAAATCTTATATGCAAGACCTAGGCGAGCTCACCTTCGTGTAGGTATATCATGTCCCACTAAAACCCATCTTCTTGTACTCTATTTTCTTGATATGATTTTCTGGTCAACTGGCTAAACTATAACCTCTACCATTATAATAAATTTCTTCTTATTTCAATTTAAAATCCAGTCTTTACTCAATTCTTTCGACCCGACATGTGATGGTGTTCTGCTTGTTTCCTTAGATGCTTAACCTTGTACCTTATCTGATTACTTGACCCGTTGGTTAAGAAACTTGGACTATATAATTCCTTTCATCATTACCACCCTTATATCTTGTGCTGCTAAATTAGCCTTAGTTTTGCAAGCTTATCTATTTTCGAGCTTGGTCACGACATATTTTTTTGGGTGGCCACCCACTAGCATATTGTCTAATCAGAACCGGTACATGATGGTCTGATCAACCTATTGCACTTTGGTTCGCTTTTTCATGTATCAATCTACGAGAATGGAGACACACTACAAGAAAAATGATGATTCTTGACGGTTTATAAGTTGATGGTCGTAAAAAACCGTCAAGAAAATGGGTTATCTTAACGGATTTAGCCTTACGTCAAGAAATGCCTTATTTTATGTTAATTTAGCAATCTTACAGCATAATAGTTGACGGTTTTAGATGATCCGTCAAGAAACATTCATTTATTTATTGACGGTTTGGTGATAACCGTCAACTAATGTATGTGCGAAAATTTGGCGGAATTTTTTTCAGATGTCATTCTGGTAATTTTTTCAAAAATTTTAATTTGTTGACGGTTGTGGTACTTTTTAATGGAGGAACCTAGCAAACTTTTTTCCGATCTCTCAGAAAACTCTCTCGTCCCTAACCTCTTAGAAAACTCTCTCATCACCCCCCTTTCCTTTCCTTCTCCTCTCCCTATCCTTCTCCTCTCCCTAACCTTCTCCTCAAGAGAGAGAGCCCCCAATCCTCTCCTCTTTCTCAACAAAAAGAAAATTTTCCCTCACGAAACCCTAACCCTAGTTTTTCCCATGGACGACTCCGGCGACCATGGGGAGCGATGCCTCCGACAAGGCCGATGTGGGGAACAGTTGCGAGAGGAAGCCCCATGGCCCCGTCGTACCAACTCGGACGCATTGGAGAAGCTATTCGGTGTGCCTGGTGGTCGAGGGGCTCACGGATTTCGGGGACGTTTCGGCTGCGACTCTTCCGACGAACCCCCAGGCACCGTGAGCCCTAATCGCTGCACGACTCTTCCAGTGGACCCCCATCATCCTCTCTGGCTCGAGGACGACGTTGACCATGATGACGAGAAGATCGACCTAGGTTTGATTTCTCCACCATCTGCTTTTTTCTGTTTCCATAAGCTATTAAATAGGTTGTGGCTATTGATGAATTTCGGATGAGAGCCACTATTAAGATGATCCCTAGAGTCAATCTAGAAGCTACTGCAAAGAAGTGTGAGTGAAGCTGTCAATGTTACACCTTATGGTTCTTTCTCATTTCGTAATTTAAAAAGGGACACCAATTCAAAATATAGGCATCAAGATCGTGGATGCCAAGGTTTGATTGCCCCCTAATATTTCCTTGTCCCTTTTTTATTATGTTTGCATTTGGACTCGAATACAAGAAATAATACAGACACGGAGACATGGGTATCACATGGACACGCCACCAATCTTTGTTGTCTCATGACTCGATGTAGCTTAGGGGTTCTATTATATCCAATCAATAGAGTTGTTCAAATTAGGGAAAATTCAACTGATACCTATTTCTCACTCAATGAAAAGTCATGTATTTTTTGATGTTTGGAGAGCATTCATAATCTATAATGTGTTTAAGGTACTCTTATCATGATCAACTTAAATGTTTAACATGTTAATGGTGATTTTTTTTCTCTGATATGCAATAGGCCGTTAAATTGTTCTACTAAGTAATAAGTAGAACTTTTAATCAACATTTGTGCTCAGGTTTCAATTACTAACTATATTTTATTTGGCTTGTCAGTCTTCATTCTAGAGAAAGCGGGATAAGCAAATATGGTAAAGAACTCTGATTTTCCGATGGAGTCGAGTCGCTTCATTGGAAGACAATGATGTGAAATTAATTGCTAAACCATAATACGGCACCTAAGTTTCAGTTCAAGTATCCTCTTTGCTGTCGTTTTAAGATATATACACCTTCTTAAATTAAATATACATTTCATGAATGATGCAAATCAATAGTAATGCCATCATTCTTGGTGTAATTTTCTCTTTACATTATGCTGCCTATTTCATGTGCTATTCACAGTTTAGTCATTGAGGGTTGACCTTGCAAGTTGCATCAATCTCCTAGATAGGCTTAAAAAAGAGTACTTCTTTGCTATACAAATATTTTTAGGTAGACATTTTCGGGAACTAAGAACTAAATTCATTGAAAAATAAACCTTAGTTAGTCCATTAAAGAGTTGCCACTTTTTCGTGTATAGGACATATTTTGGCTCAAGTTACCTGATGCCAAACCATGCAATAATCATTTCTGCCAAATTTGTTGGAAATGGTTTTGGTTCTTTAGATACATGTCAGTGCAACCTAGTTTCTGCCTAGTTTCTCTCATCACCTAGCTCAACTCTTTTTGCAATTTATGTATGCCCATTGGTATGGACCTCATACTCTAGCTATCTATTTCACCTATGTGCTTGTGCAAGCAATCTCTGTATGTGTTGGATACACGTCTCTGTGTTTCTTGTATCTCTTTTCTTTTTAGTACCTATGCAACACTATGTTTTCTTTTGAGGGGAAAGGTACAAATGACTAGTTTAGCAGTCCAAAGTTTTCCACTTATAATATACAGATTCCTATAAATAACAATGCTATTATCAGTGAGATGTTCTATAACTCTTCTTGTGGCAGGTCAACCCAAAAGGCATCTTCTCACCACAGGCTGGAGTGTCTTTGGCAATGCCAAGAGACTTGTTGCTGGGGATTCTATTATTTTCATATGGTTTTCTTGACATTTCAGATCTTTCTTTCATAATGTACATGATTAGACAAGCTCCTATAAGTTAAGCATACCATTTACTGGATTTTATTGTTCTTCTAGGAACAAAAAGAACCAACTTTTTTGGGAATACAGCGGGCTGGTCGACCACAAACTGTAATGCCTTCATCTTTTTTATCAAGTGATAGCATGCACATTGGCCTCCTTGCTGCTGCTGCAACAAACAGCTGTTTCACCATTTATTTTAACCCGAGGTATATTTTGTAATCCATATTTATTAGCAAAGTGCCACTTCTACATCTGGATTCTAAATCTGCATGAATTGCGCACGACAGTGCTTATTTAATATGGACACAAAGTGCCACTTCTACATCTGGATTCTGAAAAATCCTAACAGTGTATAAAAATAAGTCTTCGGAGCAATTAAAAATTGATTGTATATCATATAGGTTATAAAGTGAAAATATAGGTTAATATCAAGATTCCATTGTAGTTCTGTTGGTTAGGATACTCGCCTCTCACCAGAGGAAAAAAATAAGGAAAAAAATAACTTGTTTGACTTGGAGGTGGAAAATGTTTAGGCATATAATGGAAGTAATTAGTTACTGTCACACTATGTGAGTGATGCATTGGGTTATCAAGATGGAAAACTTATTGTTCTGCTATAAATTTCTATTGTTAACCTGACAAATTGAGTACTACTATATTTTATCTATTATACATACATTTTGAAAATAGTTGAAAAATTACATAAATGATTATTTTTGTCAATCTTTTTTGTCATTAATAATATACAAGGTTATGTAATTGTTTTTAGAAACTTTTTAGATATGTTTTCATACAAATTAATTGTTGAAAGTCTGATCCAAAACTGCCTGATATTCATCGAGGGAAAATAGTGATTTTGAACGTTGCTTTCAAGATTTAGAGAACATGTTCTATATCTTTTGGAACTTAATTTGGCATTTTTTGGAATAGTATTGTTTTTTGAGTGATGTCAAAGGTGTGTGTTAGGCACTAGTAAGGAGCCATTGACCACTAGTCTAACTGGTATTACTTATTTCTTAGAGACAGTACTATAAAAGATAGAAATCAAACAATTGTACTAATGCTTTGTTTAAAGCTCACACATCCGAACTCTTAAAACATTTCCCATATAAACACCCATGGTATGAAAATAACACCCTTGTAGTAATTGGTACTACTTGGCAAGGGTCTTGTGATTTGTTATCTTGTCTCTTCATTCTATCACATGGCATTAAAATTTGAGGATATCTGGTCTCTCTCTTTCATTGCTGATAGTTATTATAGGAGATACTGGGGAGTTGATCATGCAAATATTTGATGGATTATTCCAGTTCTCAAGCCTATGTTAGGTGTGGTAATGTCTTGCACCTTTTTTCAAGTTAAAATAGGACATACCAAGTTTTTTCTAACCTTGTAAAAGGGAGAACTCTTACTTCAACCCAATTTTGAAATAAGTGGATTGGCCACAAGTTTTAATATATACTTTTTAAGATACATCTGATCATTATCTGTTAAAATAGATCTATATGATTCGTATTGTACCATTACGAATGTTAGTTTGAAGCTTTCATAATATTAGCATGGATCAATGACCAGATGAATCCATTTACCTTTAAACTTTCTCTGGATTTGGTTCTCATCTAAGGTTGGTTAATTGTGATCCATTTGCAGCTACCATGGAAGTACTCCTCTGCGCTTGGTGGCTCGTGGGGGTGTCTGGATTGTATCGAGGAATTTCTTGTAGGTGGTGATGATCAGATTCAAAGAGATTCACCTGGGTAAGCACAATACACTCTATCCATAGTTGGATTATAACAAGTCATTCTCGAATGTTATTTAATTGTCATAACGGTGTTACCTTCAATTCCAGCTAACTTGTTAAAATAATGTAGAAAATGTATCAATGCTATCACGAACTATGAGGGGTTAACTCAGACTGCTACATTGTTTTCCATTAGATATCTTAGACAGTTTATAAGATGGAATAAAAACTTCAAATAAGAAAGTCTAATAACTGACTAATTACAAAGAGAACTTTTTTTAGGTAACTGCTTCATGATAATTCTAAATTGATATCATGATCTTTTCCTTGCATATAGAAAAATATGAGTTCGGGCTGAAGTCAATAAATTGTCCTGAACATTGTTTAACCTTGAGCAAAGGGTTGGTCTTATAGAGGTGAGGTCAATATCATTATTTTCGAGGGTTTAGAGTTATCTATCTAATTTGAGTTATGAGGGTTTAGAGTTCATATCTAATTTTTCTAACAATTTTCTTATACAAGAATAATTGGTACAGTATTGAACTTGAATACCCTAGACTCGGCATTGCGCCTGACTAGAAACTCTGCATATGTTCCTTCTCCATTGGTATGTGTTAATTTTTTAAAAAATTTCATTGTTACTGTCATATTTAATTACAATCTAACTTGGATGGTGTAGAACGAGGAGAAGATGCAACCTGCAATAGTTGAATGGAATGAGCTGGAATGGGGCTAAGTTAACAATAAAATCTGCCCTTTATTGAAGTTGAAGTTCCTATGAACCCGCTCATGTTTCATCAAAGTTGGGTTTGAAACACGCATATGCAATCAGAGTCAACCTATATAGCAGTGCAATCATAGTCGACTTTCTTCTATCTGGAAAGCCTTTAAATCATTATCACTATTTAGAGAATTACATCAAACTACTTAAATAGCCTGATAGCAAAAAGAGAGAAACAAAAATCATCTTATTACTTATATTCTTTTGTTTCACTTATTGAGCTTAATAGAGCACCCTTTATAATCTGTCTTCAGCTATTAATTTCTGCATCTGGCCACAAGTCTCATCGAATATTTTCTTAAGTTTAACCATTCATGGAATCTATTATATGGAAAGCCTAGTGTCTAATTAACTTCAGATATCTTCAAAATTTAATCATGTTAAAGCTTCTTGATGTTTCTGTGTTCAACCACCTGAAACTGAGTATTCTGGTGAAGGAGAAACCCTGTTTCACTTGTTGCACTAAAAAGCTAATGTATTTTTGAAGGTTTTTTCTTCTTCTTAGGAACTGAGTGGTAATATACTTTTGTAGGTTTTTTTTAGGAACTGAAAGTTTGTAACTCCAAGGTTATTCAGTATGTTCTTCTTTCTGAATTTATGATAAGTATTTGATTCCCTATTAAGTTCTAATGGCAACCCTCATTCTCATTTGTTCATTCAGACAGATTACTTACTCGTTATAAGGCCATGGTTGAGAACAATATGCTCAAATCTTGCTATTCTGTGATTCTGAATGTTGTGTTTAGTGATTCAAGTCTTCTTATGTTTGAATCTACCTATCAAGGTTGTTCATGCATTTACAATCTTTTTATGCTTTAAACCCTTGCTGATTTTCTTTTTTGTTTAATTTTTATTGTCGAATTGACTGAAAAAAGACCCTCAATGTCGGTATCGGTCAGTATCGGGTATCAGTTGGTATCGGATAGGGACATGCCAAAACGTATCGGTATCGGCCGGATCGGTATCGGCCGACACTTTAAACCATGTATACAGCATATGAGCCCATTGCAGGGTTCTAATTAGTGCATTTTATTGTATAGTTTTTGAATCTGTTAAGATTCTTGATTGCTATGATTACTTTTCAGTTTACAACCGCAATTCAGGTTCTAGTTATTATTGAAATTTAAGTCAATTGACTACCATTCTCTCATAGGAATAGTCCGATACCGATACTGTGAACCTTGGTTGGTATAGCCCTGTGGCATGACAAGTAATGGGGTTTTAATAGCAAGAGTCTTTGATTTGTTGAATATAACTGGGTTTATTTGGTATGCTTGAAACCTGAGTTCACATGTTAACTGAGAAATGGAGTCTTTGATTTGTTGAATATAACTGGGTTCTTAATGAATGTCTAAAACCTGAGATTGGTGTTGGGATTGCTTAATATGTTAAGAGTGCTAAACTGAGTGCTTAACTGAACCATTTCTGAGTTTTAATGTTCATTAAATTTACTTGATTGCTAAATGTAAATTGATATGGTAACATGCAACCATGCCTGAGACTCATATGTATACTTGGGTTTTCTGATGTAGAGTTCTGATACTCACATGTTTTTCTTGATTTCAAAAACTAACATGATACTTTTGCTTGATTTCTGTTACCTATGTATATTAGTTGTGCTTTTCCAGAATTGGGAGTTTTATACATTGCATTTGTTTGTGATATCATAGGTTTCTAATGGACTGAGTATTGACAGATATGACCCCAACCTGAGAATGGGTTCCATTTTATAAATCTGAGATTGTATCCTATGTTAACTAGTATATGGGGGTATTATGAACTGCAAATCTGGGAATATGGGTTTAGTCTGGGTTTGAAATTGCTAAATAATTTGAGTTTTCAGTAAGAACTGAATGTTATAACTCAACTGGGTTTAACCTTAGTTGTTTTCTATGCTGTGATATCTGAGATGGTTGGGGGTTGTTGTTGATGTTAATTGGGAATTGAATGTTAAACTGAACTGTCTCTCTATTTCTGTATTTTTTTCCCCAACTGATTTCCTGCACATTTAAACTACTGCAACATTTGAGTCCTCCCTAGATTGTTCTGTCCATTCAAAATTTGATTGAATTTCAGTTGTGTTGCTGACTTATAATGTTATGTTCACCTTGTTTGCAGATTAACCTAAAGGAAATGCTGCTCTGGGTTCAGATATATTTTGGTTAATCTACTCCTGTAAATATGTTTTGGATATGTATATATGGTGTACGAACGTGTTTGTGGTTGGACGTTTGGATGTACTTGTTGCATGCTGCTCTGGGTTCAGAGATATTTTGGTTAATTTACTCCTATAAATGTTTAGGATATTTATGGTGTACGAACGTGTTTGTGGTTGGATGTACTTGTTGGATGTTTGGATGTACGAACAACGTATTTTTTAATATAAAAATTGTGTATTATAGTTGTGTGATGCTTGTGATATTATATATTGATTCTGGAATTGGATTCTGTGTAATTATGTGTATTTGGTAATTGGATTTCTGGAATATATTATGTTTATCTTGACGGTTGTAAAACGGCAAATTTTTTTATTCCTTGACGGTTTTTAACTTGACGGTTGCAAAAACGTCAAAAAATAATTCATTTCGTGACGGTTTGCAAACACCAAAAAACAATTTCTTGACGGTTTTTTCCCGTCAAGAAAGACTTTTCTTGACGGTTATTAGCCGTCATCTAGGCCCCCGTCAAGAAAAGTTGACACTTTTCTTGACGGTTTTTTGTTTGTTTTATTGACGGTTTAAAACCGTCAAGATAACGCATGTTTCTTGACGGTTTAAAACCGTCAAGGATACAAACAAAAAACCGTCAAGAAAAGTGTCGACTTTTCTTGACGGGGGCCTAGATGACGGATCCAAAACCGTCAAGAAAAGTCTTTCTTGACGGGGAAAAACCGTCAAGAAAAGCCATTTTTCTTGTAGTGACATAGTTAAACTTGACCCTAGAGTCTCATTCACGATAGCCTTGACAATTCTTCTTGAAATCTTTTCATCGCCTATGAACCTCGTATTTGTACTCAGTCGAATTAAATTTAATCATGACCTGAACCTCCATCATTGGATGCTCGTGCTCATACTTTGATTTCATTGATTTCCCTTCTTGCCCAAATCTCGTTTTATTCCGAAATTGATCAACTTAGATCGTATCAAGACAAAAATCTATTTGTTATTTGTCGTGCCTAAATTTTCAATTTTTGCCATTTTATGGAATAGTAACCTTTTAATAATTTCTTAGTTGCTTGTTAATGACCAATTTTTATACAGGATGGTAGACAGCCCTACGACCTTGATGATTGTTGTTCCCTTACCTTCCCAATTAGGACACCCTAGATTGTTTGTGTGTTGATACCATAGTACTGTTTTGACCTAGAATGAATAATGCACCAAGGTGAGACTTCCAACTGCTACGGTATGCCCTGACCTTGTATACTATTCCTTCAAATTGCATGATTTAGATAATTTTTTTTAAGACCTTGATTGTTGGAAAATAGGGACGTCATCCCATTAGTATCAGTTGTAGATATATATAGGTTAGTCCTTGATGTGGGGATGTGTGTCTATAAACATGTAGCTTATGAGATTTATGAGAGATTATAGTATCAGCCTTGATAGGATGTACTAGTCTTTTGGTGAGTATAAATGTGTTATGAGAGATAGGGGCCTATATGTCTTAGTAATGCATCGTTCCTATGGTAATAGAATGTATTAATAGATAGTTAATAGGAAGATAATAGTTTGAGCATACCTATAGCCTATGATCAGTTCCTTTTCATCCTTAGTTAAGACCACTTTAAAATAGGTCCAGTTCCTTGGATATAGGTTCCAGTCCATATTTTATTGAAGTTCCATTACCGCCGTACAGCAGAGCAGTGTTGGAGGTATTCCTAGATTGACACTATTTAGATGTCCGTTTATTATTCCAGTGTTAGGAAGTGTTACCTTAGATATTGGGTTGGTTAGAGGCTCTAGAAGGAGTACTATCGATCTTAAATTTCGAGGACGAAATTTTTCTAAGGTGGGTAGAGTTGTAGCACCCAGTTTTCCAAATGAGGGTAATTTTGAAATTTCATGTTTATAATTATTTTAATAATGATATTTAATTCATGATATGATTTTTGGTGATTTGAAATCATTTTAAAATTATTTAAATCAATGACTTGTGATTTTGACGTTTTGCTAGTGAAACCCTAGAGACTGTTTGACCTAGAACCTAACCATGTGATTATGATATTTTAATGTCATTTCTGGCCTAAGGATATTTTTGCATTTGACCTCTTTGAATTATTTTGATATTATTTTATTATTTATGATATTATTTTGGGATTATTTGAGTCGGGTTCGAATTTTATCTCAATCCGACTTGTAACGGGGACCAGGGGTAACTTAGACTCTAGTTGGACCCATGTATTAGTTAGCCAGGGCCCACATTTTAATTAGTCATGTTAGAAAAATTAGTCATAATCCTAATTATTAGGTTAACCATTTAGAGTTTTTATTTTGACCCTTTTACCCCCAAACCCTAACCAAAATTGTTTTAAACACTTGTAACTAAGGGAGGGGCAAACTTGTAATATTTAATGAGGGGGAGATATAACCATTGTGGCCAGCCCTAATAGGACTCCCATCTTATTTTCTTTCTTTGAGAAGTCTTCTTCCCCAAGTGCTCTCAAGCTCTCCCAAGGAAGAAGTCTTTTTCCTTGGATTTTCTCTCCTTTAGGTAATATTTTCCTTCTCTTTTATTTCTCCATTTTGTATTTAGGAAAGTTTTAACCATAGGAATGACCCCCTTTGTTGTGTCCCAATTTTGTGTCCTCTTGTGTCCATTATGTGTCCTTTAGGGATTTCTATTGTATTATTGTTGTGTCTTGTGTCCATGGAAAAAAACCCCAAACTTGGACACACTTTATATTTAAAATATTGATTAAATGAATTAATTCATATTAAATCTCAGATTTGAATATGTAGAGATGTGTTCTTGAGTACTTTACATTTCATTCATGTATCTCTTATAGATGTGTTCATGTTACATATATAGATTTGTGTATGTATATATATATATAAAAATATATATATATATATATATATATATATTTTATATATATATATATATATATATATATATATATATATATATATATATATATAAAATATATATATTGTAAAGAGAGTGTATCTATATTTATATATGTAATAAACGGTTCATGAAGATTATATAATCAAATTTGTGAGTGTGGTTCCTCATATTATTATTGTCATTATTGTTGTGGATAATTAGGATATATATTATGTATTCTTTTGGCTCAAACTATCTAAATCCGTCATGATTTTTATCCACGTTTTTAATTTCAGCCCTAACTTAGAAATGTCATAACTTCTAGCTTAAAGCTCGGTTTAATCTCCCATTATTTTTAAAAGAAGCGTATTGAAGTTAGCTTTCCAAAAACATGTATTAATAGGCCTACTTTTTTCTGTAACTTTCTGGAGAATTATTTGAGTGTCAGCTGTTTGAAAGACAAACGCGTTCTCGGTGTTTTCGCGATTCCGGGAGTTTCCGGAAACGAAAATACGATCCGTTTGAAGTTTCGGAAAGCTAACACATAGATATATAACATACTTTAATCCTAGATTTTAATTCATGCTGAGTTGGTACAGTATTGATTATTAGTAGGAGTTACTATTCGGTATATGCATTTTGTGCACCCTTGTGTGTAATATAATGTTCTATTTGATTTTAACCCATGTTAATGTATATACATTATGTAACTAAATAGAGAATGCAAGCATGAGTAAATGGTTAAATAAATGATGTATGAGGTGTAAGTATCCTATCTAATGTAAGCATGTATAAGTATGGCTTGTAATGAATATGTAGGTTCCATAGTATATAATGTATGGTGCATATAGTAGTGCAAGAGAATAAATGAATGATGAATAAATGCAAGCATGAATGTAATGTAATAATAGATGTAATATATGCAATATACAAGTTAATGAGATGTAATGTTCTATGTTAACACAAATCCTATATTACCTCATGTACCCCTTACACTATGTTGACACTATCACACTTGACACTTTGTTCACTTACACTTTGACACTCTTTGATATGTATACACTATGTATGCCCATTTAACCCTCACTTACCCCTTTGCCATGTTCACGTACACACACATAGCATCTTAAATAAGTATTTATGAATATAGTTAACTTAGCTATGTATGTATATTATATATATGTTAGCATATTGTGTTGTAATATATAAGTTTATATAACCATTTGAAATGCCATGATTATTGACCTAATGTTGAATACCAATATATGCATGTGTATATATGTGTAGACATATATAGCTTAAAGTAATAGATTACCTATTGTATATCCAATGTGAATTCTTGCCTATTTGAGTATTGAATAATTGCATGCTATATAGAGTTGGGTGTATGTTGGCTTGTATAGCCTTGTATTGATGTGTGCTTGCTAGGATAGTCTTGGTTAGGCCTACTAAGACTTGTTGGGTTACGACATGACCTAGTTTTACCTAGTTTGACTAGTGCAGTTGACCAGAGTTGACCAAGGGTTGACTTTGGCCTAGTTTGACCTAGATTCATGTAGAATGCATTGTAGTGCTTTATATTACCCTTCTGGACATGTTGTGACTTGTGCTGTTCTAATTAGGAGCCAGACACCTCTCCTCGGACAGTATCTTTACCTTGGACATTCAGATATCAGGCGAGTACATTCTCTGATCATTTCATATCATGTTTAGGATTATATTTCCTGCTTTAGACTATCTTACTTGATGCTGACACGTTGGTAACACGAATTGGTACTATATGGATCCCTTCATAAGATGTTATCCCTCTCGGGAGCATCAGATACTTTTGTCATGTGTGTTTTACTTACATCACGTATCATATGCTTCTATCATCATGAATCTTCGGGAATCAGCAAGTGACTCATGTACCCTCATGATCACCGAGCCTTTACGAATTAATTCATGAATCACCCTTTATGGGCAATGTAGTATAATCATGAATCTTAATGTAACTTAAATGGATCCTTATGTATTGATTGGGGATGGGGGAGTATGAGTGAACATGTGAATAAATCCAAGTAGTGTAATCATGAATCAATTCCAAGTAGTGTAATCATGAATCAGTCCTTAGCCATTCACATGTTTATGCAGTACTCTGAATCACTAGCACTGTCTCTCTTTATATATATCAAGGATATTTACTTACAGTCTCTCTTTTACATTATGCTATTTCTTCAGATCCTGTATTTTATTCTCTAGTATGATTACATTTCCTTTACTGCTATGACTTGTTGAGATGTATTGTGCTCGCTCCAGTCCTGACTGGACCTGTTGATAAATTTTACAGATAGCCTGGAGGTTGCCTGCTAGCCTAGAGGAGACAGTAGAGGTTGTATAGATAGCTAGGGTTTATTCATAGTTTATTTTCAGTCATCTTGAGTTGTATTTATGGATTACTATATTTGAGTTTTGAGATGTATTCTGGGTTTGTATCTTAGACACTTAGACTTCTATCTGTTGTATCTTTTTTCGATTTCATGTTTTATCTATCTTTCTTTATGCTCTACCTTAGATGTGATTGAGTTTACATTCTGCTATGTCACCCCCATTCGGGGAGTATAAACTGTTTAGTCTTATACTGTTAGATGCATTGAGACCTAGGACATCGTTCTACCGTCGACACTGCGGTGTAGGCTGGGCGTTGTTACGTTTTCGTGCCCTAACTCTAGGGTGCGGGTCGTGACAGTGAGCGCGACACGGAACGAGGGTATCTGGATCTCTAATGGGAGGACTGCCTCACTCCCATACACCAGGAAGAATGGTGTATTCCCGGTGGCTGTTCGGACTGTGGTACGGTACGCCCATAGGCATTCACCAAGCTTCTTGTTCCAGTCGCGTTTGTTGGACGACACGAACTTCTTGAGTAACTTGATGATGGTTTTGTTGAATGCTTCTGCCAACCCATTCACTGCTGGATTGTATGGCGTCGAAGCAATATTCTGGATGCGGTGCTTGTCGCAGAACAGATAGAAGGCGTGGCTTGCAAACTGCGGACCATTATCGTGGATGATCCTTCGAGGCAGTCCAAAGCGATAGATGACGTGATGCTTAAGGAAGCTGATTACGTTTGAAGTCTTAACTTCTGCAAACGGGACAGCTTCTGTCCATTTGGAAAAGTAATCTGTGATTGCGAGTATGAAGCGATGTCCTCGGAAGGAAGGTGGACTGATTGGACCAATGATATCCATCCCCCATGCTTTGAATGGCCAGGACGGCACTGTCGGATGTAGAAATTCGGATGGTTGGTGAATAAAGTCTTTGTGGACTTGGCAAGCTTTGCACTTTCTAGCATAGTCTATCGCATCCTCTGCCATCGTGGGCCAGTAGTAGCCCATTCGGCGAAGACGGTCTTGCAATTTAGGGCCAGGCTGATAGGCCCCGTAGACACCATCATGAGCTTCTCGTACGGCTTCTTTGGCTTCTGCATTTGACAGACACCGAAGCATTAATCCATCATAGGATCGGCGATACAGCATTTTTGTCTCTGTATCGTAGAAGAATCTGAGAGAACGCCTTCTGATAGAGGTAGCCTCTTTTGGGTTCTCGGGCAGGATATCGTAGACTACGAAGTCAATGAATGGTTTTCTCCAATCTGGGACTTCGTCGATCGTCTGAGCGGAATAACTCGCCATAAATTGAACATTGTTCTTAGGGCAGACCAGTTCGTGGCCCATCACATCTACCGATTGATGAGTATGATTTTGTACTGCTAGGGAAGCGGCCAGGCCTGCTAAGGCATCGGCTTCGATATTTCGGAGTCTGGAAACATGTTCGATGAAGAACCCCTCGAATGACGAGATGATGTCGATCGCTATTTGGTGATAGGGGACCATGTCTTCGTGGCGGACTTTGTATGAGCCCCGGATCTGATTGACGATTAACTGAGAATCGTCGTATGCTTCAAGGTATTCTATCCCTAGCTCTCTTGCAAGTATGAGGCCAATGACCAAAGCGTTGTTCTCGGCCATATTATTGGAGCAGGGTTCTGTGAGAGAGTAAGCGCGATTGATCACCAATCTGGAAGGAGATACCAGCACCACCCCGACTCCGACGACGATGTTGCCCTTAGGTCCGGTCCTTGAGGCGCCGTCGAAGAACATTCGCCATATATCATCTTGAGAGGTTGCATGCGAGTCGGCGACCTCATCTGGGATTTCTTCACATATTCTGGACGACTCCGAGCCTGAGTGGGATGCCAAAAAGTCTGCCAGGGCTTGACCTTTAACAGCCTTTTGCGGGACGAAGATCATATGATAAGGGGACAGCAATATTGCCCATGTAGCTAGGCGAGAGCTGAGTGCCCCTGGTTTAGTCATGAGGACTCTGAGAGGGTTGACTCGTGAGATCACATGTATGGTTTATCCAGTAACATAGTACCATATTTTTTGGATGGCGAACACCAGGGCGAGGCATTCCTTCTCCACAGCAGTGTATTGGTGCTCTAGCCCAATCATCATTCGACTGAGGTAATATATGGCTTGTTCAAGGACTGCATCGTTGTTTTGTGCCAGCAAAGCCCTGAGGGAATGTTCCATTGTGCGTACGTAGAGCAGGAATAGTTTTCCAGCAACCGGGGCCACCAAGAGTGGAGGGTTCGACAAATATTCTTTGATGCTGTCGAAGGCACGCTGGTATTCTTCATTCCATACGAACGAGACACCTTTCTTCATGAGATGGGTGAATGGTCGACATCGCCCGGAGAGGTTAGAAATGAACCTCCTGATGTAAGCTAACCTTCCTTGAAGGCCTCGGAGTTCGCAAAGATTTCTCGGGGGACCCATCTCCATAATTCCCTTTGTCTTCTCAGGGTCTACATGGATACCTGGGCGGTGATGATGAAACCCAAGAACTTTTCGCTGGATACACCCAGGAATGACTTCGTAGGGTTCATTTTCAAATTGTACGCTCGTATTAGGTCGAATACCGTCCTCAGATCCTGCAGATGGTCTCCCTTACGACGACTCTTGACGGCGATGTCATCAACATAGCACTCCACCGTCTTGCGTAAGTGGTCTCTGAAGATGATACTCATGGCTCTTTGATATGTGGTGCCGGCATTCTTCAAACCGAAAGGCATGACTGTGTAACAGTATGTGCCAATCGGTGTTCAGAATGATGTATGCTTTTCATCGTCAAGAGACATCTAGATTTGGTTGTACCCCGAGAAGCCATCCATGAGTAACATACGTTCGAAGCCGCATGTGTTGTCGATCATGATGTCTGTGATAGGGAGGGGAAATTCGTCTTTGGGGCATGCCTCGTTAAGATTGCGAAAGTCGATGTAGATTCGAATCTTCTTATACTTCATGAGGACGGCTACTATGTTGGCGACCCAGTTAGGATGTTGTTCCTCACGAATGAAGCCGCTGGCTATCAGTTTGTTGACTTCGACTTCGATCGCATCCATGATGCCCAGACGGAAGCGTCGCTGTTGTTGTTTGACCGGCTTTGCATCTGGCCGAATGTTAAGCTTGTAAAGGGCAACCTCGGGGTTTAGTCCTGGCATGTCTTCATAACTCCAGGCGAACACATCGATATATTCTTTGACAAGCTCCAGTAGCGATTCTCGCTCTTCGTCTGTCAGGCTTTTACTGACGAAGATTGGTTTTGGAGAAGATTCGCTGCCGAGATCCACCTGTATAACTTCATCTTCAGTAGGAGGTTCTCTCTGTTCAAACCACTTTTTCTATTGTGCATCCAACTGTTGGGCCCACGACTCTAGCTCGAGGATTTTAGGAATGTCTTCATCTTCTTTATAAGCGTCGGTGAATGCCATGTTGACTGACAGGACTTGTCTGAATACGTCTCCGATGCTGGTATCTGTTTCAGAAGTTGGTGACCCGGTTGAATGTGAATGCCATTCATATTCTTTATCTAAAATCTCAGGGGTCATCGTGGGTGTAACATACCCTAATCCACATCGAGTCTTGCTATAGTAGTCCCGTAGTTTGCCAGCCGGGACTGGTGGCTTCAAAGGTAATCGTCGTCCAGTACCGTAGTTCAAGCCTGGCGTCGTCTCCAGATCATACCCCTGGTTTTGCATGAGATATTTGGATTGGGGGCTATAAAGATACAGAGGCAGTCTCCCGATATCTGATTCAAGGTCGACTTCTTCTATGGTGAAGGGCTGCGGATCGTCCTTTCGACCGAAGATGATTGGATGGTCCTTTCCCTCGATTATGCGGTAAGCACCTTCCACTGGAGTAAGCAGGTTTACGGTGTACACATTTGTCACCTGTGTGTGTAGGTGAGTGCCTATACCGTGTTCCATAGAATATATTGTACAAAGCTTATTAAGCTCGAGGTAGTTCAAAGCTAGCCCTTTATTGATGAAGTAAGGTATCTTTTCTAGCGGGATTATATCATCTGCAGAGAGAACATCAGTGCGGGCAGCCACATACTTGGCTAGCTCCGGTTTCTCTTCGGCTACCCCTGTGTAAATGAAGACTGAGAGGACGACCTGGACAGCTTGATCGTTAGAGGTTCAGCTGGTGGAGTAAAGCGTGGAGTTGTTGGCAGACTAGTGACCCCCAGTTTGGTACTCGATGCTGGACGGGGAGTGGTTGGTTCGCTAGAAGTCCCAGACCTTGCATCGGGGTGACGACTCTTCTTGGGAAGGCGTATCGTCATTGGCTTGTCGGAGGGATTGAGCTTCTCCGTCTGCGGCTGGCCGACTCTCGGCAGCCTGATTGTCAGTGGCTCCGTTGTTGGTCTTGGCACTTGGCCAGACCTTGGCATTCGAATTATCATTTGCTCTTCTTGTGCCGAGAGGCTGATTGCGTCCTTACGCAGAGTGGCTGTAAGGGGTGCGGACTTGCCAGGTTTGCGAGCTTGGAGGTGGATCGTCAGAGGTTCTTCTGATCCTGAGGCTGTCTCGGTACGAGCTTGCACATCTCCTTCACCAAGATACCTCTTCGACTTTTCGTACAGGCAGGAGTCTGAGTAGTAGGATTCGACCCCTTTGAAGGGATCGATGTCGGCAAATTCTGTCCTCACGAAGCCGTGTTTGTCGACATACTTGAAGCATTGGTGCAGCGTGGAAGGCACGATCATATAATCGTGTATCCAAGGGCGCCCCAAGAGAATGTTGTAGGAAGTGTCTGCATCTATGACGTAACAGGTGATTTTCGACTGGAGATCTTCAATTTGACACTTCAGACGAATCTTTCCAATTGGGTAGCTCCTGTCCGAATTGAAACCGCTGATGGCGGTTCTTGTAGGCGTCAGACGATGCAAAGGGATACGAAGATGATGTAACAGACCCTTCAGGATAATGCTTATGGAAGAGCCAGGATCAATGTGCATCCGATCCACCTTTACGTCGCCGATGTATCCAGTATAGTATAGCGGGCGATCGTGCAGGTTGGTTTTGATGAGCATGTCCTGCAGAGTGAAGACAATGTTGGGCATCGCTCCTGTACAAGCGCTGTCTTGGAGATCTGCAGGCAGGTTCTCTCCCGTGAGGTTGACCTGAGCCAGGTACGCGTCGGCATTTTGGAGTGCATCGCTCAAAGCCGCACGAACATCCTTTGAGAGTCTCAGAAGCTCGTATAATGATAACCTGGCCGGTGTGTTAGCCAGTTGTGCCAAGATGTCGAAGTTGTAGGGCTTCTCCAGCCTCTGCGGTGCCTCTTTTCGGAAGGATTTGTCAAAGCGAGTCTCCTTCGGCCTAGGCTTATCGGTCGTCGAAGGTTGAGCAGGTCCCGGAGCGTCAGTTGTAGCGGGTTGATGATATTCAGCTGAGTTATCGGCCACGGATTAGAATTGTGCCCCAGACCGCGTGACGACGGCTGTAGCTTCTTCGATATCTGTCGAGATTGTGCGGCAGGACCTGACTTTTCTACTATTCTTCTTGCAAATGGAAGATGGTATGGGCTAAGTCACTTTTGATACCATGTCTGGATGGACCCACATGACCTTCCCTCGTGATGTGGTGAGAGGCACCAGACCAGCAGCCTGATCTCGGGGAGGTGGAAGATTAGCAATTGTCGCCAGAGGGATGTGGACTACACCGTCTTCAGTTTCCGTTGGAAGAAAGCTGTCGAATTATACCGATACCATATTGGCTGCCATGGTTACCTCTTCGAAATCGATGGCCAGAGCGTTCGAATCGATAAGATTTTGGATATACCATTTTAGCTGGTAGAAGTCGTGTGTAGCATGGTGGACGTAGCGGTGGTAATGGCAGTACTTTGGGTTCTCTATTTCTGTCGGTCTAGGTTCCTGTCTTGGTGAGGAAGCTGAATTCTGTCTCCTTGTATGAGCATGTCCAAGATGGGCTTGACGTGGCCGTCTTCGAAGGAGTAGGTGATTTGCGGCAATTGTTTGTCTACCAGTTTTAACTCTGGTTTCTGGGCTGTGTCGGCCACCATAGCCTGCTTACCCCTGCTGTCCCAATTTTTGGAGGGGCTACCCCCATTGTCGTTGTTGGTGTTAGGACGCTTGCCCTTGTTCTCTCCGTCCGAGATGTGCAATCCCAATTGGCGAGCCTTTTTCAACCATTCTTTGGCACTTGTAACACTGATGATGAACGTCTTCCAGTCCTTGAATTGACTTTTGCCCATCTAGAGACTGATTGTTGGAAGCAATCTCTTTTGGCAAGTTTCAATCTAGGAGGAATCCAGATTTCCAGATGGCAACTTCATTACGGTTTGGCGAAACTGTTCAATATAGTTCCTTGTCAGCTATTTTTCCCCTTGGATGACGTCCATGAGGGTGGACATTGTGATGTCCTGTCCTACTTCGTAGAATCTCTCCAAGAACATGCGTTTGAAGCCGGTGAATGAGTTGATGCAGTTGTCTGGCAGGTTGCGATACCAGTCGAAGGCGACTCCTTCCAAGGCCCCGATGAAAAATCGTATGAGGATGGCATCGTCATGGGGCAGATGGTCAGTGGTGACCTCGAAGTAAGTGATATACCGACTTGCGGAGGTCTTGCCATCATACAGGTTG
The DNA here is from genome assembly GCA_029216955.1 of Iris pallida. Classification (NCBI taxonomy): domain Eukaryota; kingdom Viridiplantae; phylum Streptophyta; class Magnoliopsida; order Asparagales; family Iridaceae; genus Iris; species Iris pallida. Next base: position 76,785,474 of record JANAVB010034417.1, read on the forward strand.
ATGTTGAACGGCTTATATCTTGGCGGGAAGGGAACATCCCTCCATGCAGCAGGGTACGGTTGCCGTATTCTGAGGTCATAAGAATTTTCTCGAGCGTGAAACATGGCTCGGAGCTCCTGGACCTCTCTTCTCGCTTCTCGGGCCTCATCCACAGCGGTGGCGGCCGTTACTTCAGGAGGATTGTTGCCCGGATTCGGTGTCGCTGAATTTGACTCCGTATTGACTGCGAGACCCGTGCTTGTTTGGCCAGGCGTCCCTCCTTGTAGAGTTAGAAGGACCGCTTTGATCTCATCCACAGACTTGACCAAGGCATACAGTATAGCCTCCAGAGTGTCGATGCATTAGCGATCACTAGAACCACCTTGGCTGCTGTCCGTCATGAACACCGTCTTTACATGAGGAGAGATGGACGGAACGGTGGAGGAAGCGCCCTCCGAATCATACCCCTGTAGTGAGAAGTCATCGGGATATATGGGAATGTCTTCCTCTGGTTCGGACTCAGAAGGAACAGTACCCCCAGTTTTCGAGTTCGTCTCGTCTTGGGAGTTGTGGACGTCCTCGGGGACGTCGAGGTTTGCTGCATCTGATGGGAGAGTTGTTTCCCCCGGCTCGTCTTCTTAGAACATCGGATTGTCATGGAGGTTCGAAGAAGTGTTACCCCCAGTCCCAGCAACCCCCAGTGGTGTGGACGACGAATCTCCCACTGTAGCAGATTTCGTCTTAGAACGGGTACCTTGGAAAACTCCGATGGTGGGCACCCGCTTAGACGATAGTCTCTTAGTCATAGTGGTTGATATCTTCGGGCTAGGAGCACTGGTCTTCTTTCCTCTCCAATCGGTGGGGACTTTCTGAGCAGAGTTGTAGAAGACGACGGAAAGTGCCTCTTCTTCTGAAGACGGCTGTTGCAGTCTTTGAAAGACGGACTGCCGGTCTTTTTGCACCATCGCGTTATTACAACAGCAGTTGACGATAACTTGGGTATAGTGGCATCCGTGGGAGGACTCTTTGCACCCCGATGCACCTTCTCTTTCCTTGCGTTTGTAGAAGATGGCCTCACGTAAGTCAGATGGGTCTGGATCGACCATGTTTGCTCCCTAGATTTTGGGAGACTTTTGGGAACCTCTCTGTCCGTTTGTCGCCGGGGGCTGGACTCGAGTGGTTCTGTACAACTTCCCATCTGAGGCCCGCATAACAGTATGTGGGACGCTCGGATGGTCAGAGATCGGATCAGCGGACCGAACTTGCCAAGCTCGTGCTGCCTTAGACTTCTTCACTCTAGTGCGTGAGGGCACATAGTAGGAAGAGTCTAAGTGGTGCTGGAGAGAGTCAGACATATCTTCTTGGGAGCACAAGAGATCAGGACCATAGGAGAGGCGGTCGAAGACAGAGCCGCGTGAAATAGACGTCATACGGCTGGAATCAATAACCTTCATACAGCTGGCAGTTATGGCCGCATAGGCTTCCTTCATGTGGCTGGGAGTCTCGGCCGCATGAGTTTTCTTCATGCGGCTGGATGATCTGGCCGCATAGACCTTCTTCATGCGGCTGGCCGATTCAGCTGCATGAGCATCCTGCATGTGGTTGGCAGACTTGGCCACATGAGTGTTCGGCTTCTTCTTGGGGCGCACAGAATCACTCTTTGTCCTTGCAAGTCCAGCATCGTAGTTCTTTTCTCTGCCGGACTTGGGGACAACAGAGTCCTCTATGGCTTGAAGTGGAGCCGTATGAGAGTCGCCTTCGCCATCTCGGGTAGCAGAGAGTACTCCGTCCAAAGCTTGGGGAAGAGCAAATGATTTTGGCCTCCACTCGCTGCGAGCTTTCTTTGTACGGGTTCGCTTCTAGATCGGGCCAGCGCTTCCCTCAGAGAGCATTTCTTCAAACGCCTATTGTTCGAAGCGGACGACCATCTTCTGTTGCGTGGAGCCAAGTTTGGCTGCATCCGATTGCGTCACCAACTTCTCAGCCGTGGAGAAGTTTGTCCCAAGCAGAGTCGCCATCGTGTTTGCCATGAAATATAAAAAAACAGAATAATTATCGGAGGACTGGATTTTTACTTCACAATACAAACTCGCTTGTACAAAGAAAGCCTAGGGACAAAAACCTAGGTACAGTAATCTAAGTACAATTGTTTATTTTAGATTCTGGAGGGTGACAGTAGAGGTTCGGGAAAGCAACGACAGCTCTGCCTTACTCCTTGGATGATCGGGTGCAGCCTTGGCTCTGTAGAAGAACTGCTTGGCGTTGATAAAGAAATGCTCTCCTTTCAAGCTCTGTATATTCTCCCTCTGGCTCTCTGGCTCTCTATGTCTCTCTATATATGTCGCTCTGTATATCTCTCTCTGTGTATGTTGTTTGCCATGAAATATAAAAGAACAGAACAATTATCGGAGGACTGGACTTTTACTTCATAATACAAACTCACTTGTACAAAGAAAGCCTAGGGACAAAAACCTAGGTACAATAATCTAAGTACAATTGTTTATTTTAGATTCTGGGGGGTGACGGTAGAGGCTCGGAAAAGCGACGGTCGCACTGCCTTACTTCTTGGACGATCGGGTGTAGCTTTTTGGCTCTTTGGAAGAACTGCTTGGCGTTGATGAAGAAATGCTCTCTCTTCAGGCTTTCTGGCTCTCTGTGTCTCTATGTGCGTGTGTCTCTGTATCTCTCTATCTCCGTCTCTGTGTGTGTATTTATATCTGTCTCTTCTTTTTTTGCAAGGGAATGGCACCCTGCTATTTGTAAGAGTGGGGGACCTCATTAGGGTTTATAATGATTGCCCATTCTTGAAAGTCGGCGGCTAAGGATCATTGGATCTGGGCTGTTCATCGAGATTTGAGCAATAAATGTGATTGCATCAAATCTTATATGGGTAACTAATGCTGATTGACATAAATCCTCCTGATTTGCCATGCCAACCTCGGATTTCTTGACACGTGTCATCAATTTGCTTATTTGCAAATGATCTGATTTGATCTCAATATTTCGTTGAGATTTGTTGAGAGATTTCGATCAATCTGATGCTACGTGCCCTGCTATCATACCACGTATCATAACAGCAGAAATCTGAACCGCAGGAAAGTTGAGCCGCATAAGGCCGGCCACGTGTCTAGGCTGCCTAAGAGTGGCCCCCCTTGAACATTTGGGCCGCATGGTAGTGATTTGAGCCGCATGAGTATGAGTGAACCGCATGGAGATAGTCTTTACGAGCCGCATGGGGATGGTCTTCGTGAGCCGCATGGGGCTAGTCTTCGTGAGCCGCATGGAGCTAGTATTCGTGAGCCGCATGGGGCTGGTCTTCGTCAGCCCCATGGGGCTAGTCTTCGTGAGCCGCATGGAGCTATTCTTCATGAGCCGTATGGGGCTGGTCTTCATGAGCCGCATGGGGGAGTCTCCACTTGGGCCGCATACAATTGTCCACGTGTCAAGGCCGTATGACAGTTTCTGACTCTCGGGGGATCGTGTCAGAGATTTTCTTTGTTTCCCAAGGAGTCCGTCATTATTAGGGAGTCATAATGATATCTTTGTGTCAGAACTGTCACCTCGTCCATGCTGTCAGCCGTCAATGCCTTTAATGCGGTAAAGGACAAACGAGAAAGCTGTTTACAGGCCACGTGGCTCTTCTTTGAGCCGCATAGGACTTTTTTGAGCCGCATAGATCCTTGATCCGCATGGATTCTTGAGCCGTATGAATTCTCTGAGCCGCATGGGGCTCTCTAGCCGCATGGATCTTTCTTTATTATTTTCTATGCTTCTATAAATCCTCCTTCAAAATTTTTAATTTGTAAAATTGAAATACTTTGAATAAGAAGCATGGCCGTGTATTCTTCTGGCCGCATATGAGTTTTCGGCCGCATAAGTGTCTCTGCCGCAGGGACTTTCGGGCCGCATAGCTCCTTGCCACGTGTGCGCGTCATTAATTACCTCAAATTCGTTTTAGTACCTCCTTTAGGGGAGATCCCACGGGTCGGCTCATTAAATCTTTTTGGATTTTATGCTCTGGGTGAATCTCCTTTATGAGAGAGGGGACGAAATCCGAGGAGTCAGTTTCGTCTTTTCTGAGGCAGTTATCAATCTACGTGTTTCCCCCTCTCTTGTCTTCCTATAAATAGGAGGAGTTTGAGAGAGAAAACTTGTTTACTTTCTCCTTCACTTTAAAATTTCCCTACTCCATTGCCATCTCCTTCCTTAATTGCCAATGGCTCCCAAGAAGACCGTTGTGGCTAAGGGCAAGAAGGCGACATCTTCGTCGAAGAAGACTGCCTCTACTTCAACCGCGGCCGTTCCTCCGCCACCCTGACGTCCATCCTCCCATTGCTGGTAAGGACTTTATGTGGTTTCGAAGAACCCTAACTGCTATGGCTATGTCGCATGCTTTATGCACGAGCCTTTATTTTTATGTGAGTCGCATGTTCGTCCTATGGTCGAGCCGCGAGCCGTATAGAAATATCCACTGTGACCGCATACGCGCTTTGCCAACAAAGCCGTATAAGCTACATGGAGCCGCATGAATGTTCTGTTGAGCTTGAGCCGCATGAGGCTCCTGTAAGTTGGAGCCGCATAAGTGTTCCCCTGACCCGCATGAGGCTTCAGTGAGCCAGAGCCGCATAAGTGTTTTCCTAAGCCGCATGAGGCTTTTGTAAGCTGGAGTCGCATAAGTGTTCTCCTGAGCCGTATGAGGCTTTGTTGAGTTGGAGCCGCATGAGCTCGAAAGCACCCATTAGTTCTTTTTTGTCCATCCTTCTAATTTATCTTTTTTTTGTCTTCTCCTCAGTGAATTTGCCTGTTAATGCTACTGGAGAGCCCTGGTAGGCAGCGTCCAAGCTGCTCTAGGCTATAGGTATGACCATATAGTCCAATACATGGCTGACCAGTTTCCGAGTGACGAGCCCCCGGTGACATCGAATGCCCTCAAGAATCAGCCTTTCTATTTTCTTAATGCTATGATGAACTCGGGGAAATTAGAAAGGGAGTACTTGAAGCCCGCATTCTTCTTTGGAGACGCCTTGACTGTAAAGAACAGTCAGATTCTGGAGGTGTCAGAGAACTGGAGTTTTGTTTCTAACGGGATGGCGATCCGCATCCCCCAGATGAAGCGTCACTTCCCTTTATCCTGGTTCAACATGCTCCCACTGGACCGGAAGATGGAAGATTCTTTAACTCCTACCCGAAGTGGAATGTTCGTGGGAGACATCCATTATAACAACATCCTGAAGTCGGTGTGTGCGGGCAAGGTGCACACCAGCTGTTCTGTAATGGGGTTGGCCCCGGGTACGTTCTTGAACGTGTCGGGTCCCAATTTTACATTTTCTACAGCCGACACTTTTATGAACCAACTTGCTCGGAAGGGATCCTATCCCATTGGGCGGTTGATGCTCCCCAGCTGGGTACATCCGATTCCCTCGTGGACCAATCTGTCTGCGTGGATTTTACAAAAGTGTGAGGCCTTTCTGTGCGAGATTGGTCTTTACCATGCTATTCGGGGCACCAGCCATGGCTTGCCCATAAACAAAAGATTATTTATATCTCTGCTGGAGATGTATAACCGCCGGACGGGGACCTTCTATACACCCGTGGGGGAGATGGGACTTGCGCTCCACGAAATGCACGCGATCTCCAAGCTTCCTTGGGGGGGACGAAGCTTTTGAGGCATATACTCCTACGAACGAGGAGTTTGAAGATTTGGAAAGACAGTATCCAGGCTTCGTGGCTCTTTACCAAGAGATATTGTGCCACTATAGCACATGTCATTAGATAGCCAAAAAGAAAAGCAGCTCGGAAGGGCATACTCCCCACACCAAGGACTGGGTGCGCTATCTCTTCCCGACAGATGCCTCAGGTCAAATTACTTTCCGACGTCCTCGGTCCCGGGAGGCGGTCAAAGCCCTAGTGTCGTCAGCTAAGAGGATGACCATCACTAGTGATACATTCGGGAGCAAGACCGACTCTTTTGGCTATTTTTATCATGACACTCAAGAGTTGTCGGAGAAGGCGCTCCTGGCGGGATTCTTCATGATATGGCTATGAAACTGTGTAGTCTCGGGCGGAGCAGGTTCTATCGAGAGGATCAGTCGCAATTTCATCCTTCCGACTGTGAAGTTAGTTTTGCGAGTCTGGCTAGCTCTCCTCCCGACCATGGTGTGCAGCATACACCGTGGCCTTCGTACTTTCACATCCAAGGTTATTGCTCGTAAGGTGACGAAAGATTTTGAACGGACCGAGCTGCCCTATCATTATTTGATGGGGTGGCTGTTGATGCATTATCCGTCTTTGATGAGACCGGGCTCTGGAGACGGCGTAACTGATGACGATGCTTTTATCTTCCGCTATCGTAATGAGTCTTGGGAATTTGAGACCATGCGTGCTTGCCGGATGGCATTGGCGAGGGCAGACATGTACACCATTTTCGTATCTGTTCCTCGTTTTACTGATGAGGAAATAGCGGCTGTCCATCTTGACGGTATTGGCCCCCCTCAACTTCCAGACGGCCAGATGCTTCTGTGGCTGCGAAATATCTGCCCCTTTCATCTGGTGTATCGCAACTGTAACACTGTCTTTCTGGAGCCTTATCTACCGAGCAGGTTCGTCCGGCAATTTGGATATAGTCAACTTTTTTTAGACAGCCCCAGTTCTTGTCTGGGCTTTGAAAATAGCCTTCTTGACGGCATCCGGGCCTGGCATTACTATGACACATTCCATACCCGTACCGTTTTCTCAGTTCCTGCTATCAAGGCGTCAGTAGATATCTTGTATATGGCGGCTCTGTACTACGTCATGGCGAATAAGCCCCCTGTCGGTTTTAATCTAGGTACCAGTTTCATCGTTAGTACCGGTCTGGATGAGGGTTCCCAGGGGGCCAAGACAAGAAAGAGGAAGAACAGAGTCGAGGTGCCGGATTCGGACTCCGACGCTGCAGATGACGAAGGCAACGAGGCTGATGGAGATGACCCTTCCTTTCTGGCGGCAGATGTAGGGGCGGATCAGCCGCCTGTTTTACCAGATGAGATGGTGGTTGATCAGCTGTCCGTTGCACCCGGCCCTGCACGGAAGCGTAGCAGGTAACTTTCTTCTGTTGGCGGCATTCCTCGCTCTCGGAAACTGGCTGCGACCAGACACCGCGGGCTGACTATCAAGGAAAGAGGCAAAGAAATCGACCCCGTATCAGAGGTAAATAAGTTACTACCGGTCCTCCCTTTCTTCTAGCTTTGATTTTAATCATCTTCTTTCCCTCTTATAGGCGTCAGAAAAGAGGACTCTCGAGTTGCAGAGGTCGTAGCTCAGGATGACGGGGGCTCCGATGAGCCTGCCCCTGCAATTACTGAATTCCGTCTAGATGATGCCGATCGAGTTGCCTCTCCCTCTGAGGTGGCTGGGTCAGAGGAGCTGGCCAAATTTAACTTAGAGATCGCGGGTGAGGAGGCCATGCCAGCTGTGAACGAGCTACAGCCTTCATGCTCCTCCCCTGGTAAGATAAGCCGAATCTTAACTTGTGAGGAGGCCTATCTGCTCTATCATCACATCCTTCGGGTCACGTCGATTGATTGTTGTCATGGACATGCAGGTCCTGCCTCTCCAGTGCCGATGATGGCCACTGTTGAGACAGACTCTGCCGAAGGGGCACTGGCGAATAGGAGCATACCTCCTCCCCCTTCGGTTCGTCTTGATAGTTCTCTTGCGGGCTCGAGTTTGGCTAGTCCGGTGATGGGACAATCGGGGCAGGGGACAATGGTCCTCGTGTCTTCTTCTGCTCGGGCGGCCCAGAGAGTCGACCTCTCCGTCCTGCCAAGCGTCCAGGCTCTTCGGGTGGCAAAGAAAGAGTTGGCCGCTATCCGTGCATCGTTTTATTCGGAAGTCGCCCCCCTGGTGGCCAGTTCTAGCACCACTCCTTCGATGCTACCAGCCACGCTCCCTCTGATGTCGTCTTCTACAGAAGTCCTGGACGAATCGTTACAGGACGTGGTCGACAGCTTTCATCGTCACTTAAAAAAGGGGGATAGAAGCTACTGTGGACAGAGGGACCTCTTTCGTCTTGGCCCGACAATGCGCCCAAGGTCAAATCGATATCCTTAAGGCCCTTCCTGGTGGGGCAGGGGCGGCTGCACTTCTGGAATCGAAGTTGCTAGAGACTGATCAACTGGTGGCCCAGCTTCAGATATTGCGGCAGGTTGATCTGTCTGCTGCTACTGATCAGGAGCGCGGCTCCCTCACTACTGCTATAGAGAAGGCAAAGGCAGCTCAGGATAAAACTAGGCCAGCCATACTGAAGGATCTTTGCACTTTGTCTGATCGATATGATCAATTGAGCCATGACAGTGAAGACGTTACGGCTCGGGAAGCAACTGCCTCTCGCGGGATTGCTGACACGCGGGAGCAGATCCTTGAGCTTCAAAGGAAGTTAACTTTCTTTGAGTCTGAGCTCGAGGCTGCCCGGATCGACAGAGGGCTGATTATCCAAGAAGCTGATAATGTCAATAAAACTTCGGCTGACTTGGAAGTGGGTCTGAAGAAGTTGGATGATGACTGTCGGGCAATCATGGACCTGGATAATGGGGAGCAGTTATCTCAGGAGGCTGAGCGCCAAGCTAGACAAAGGCTCGAGGGGAGTACTGCCTTGGTGAGAAACCGCCTCCTGGAGTTGTGTAATGCTGAGCTATAGTCGGCCTTTTCTTCTTGTTTTGTTCCTGTTTCCTTTTTTCTTTTCTTTCTTTGAGAGGGACGTGGTCCCAAAATATGTAATGCTTTTTTCGTCTTTCAAATAAAGAGTACTTTCCTTTCTACCCTTCATTTGCATTATTTATTGTACATGTGGTATTGTGGTGATGTTTGCCCCGTATGGGGGACTTATTTGTGGACCTGTTATCCCTGGCATACCTTGGTTTTAGGTACGGATAACATGTTTGATAGGGGATACCGAGAACAGTTCTACGACAAGGTGGTCGTGGGTGTTCGGGGTATCGGGAGATAGAATGCCATGGAGCAGCTGGGCTCCCAGGGCATAATGAGGAATGGTGGGCCTGTACTAAGAGACATAGTAAGGGACATTTGTGGGCCTATTATCCTTGGCATACCCCGACATAGGATACGGACAATAGGATGAGGGGGAACCAACATACTTACTCAGAGGTAATGAGGACATGGCAAGTATGAAGGTTTTAACCGTAGAGTCTTTCTACTCAGAGGTAATGAGGACATGGCAGGAGTGGACTCAACGGAGGATATTTGTGGTCAACAGAGGACATTTGTGGACCTATTACCCTTGGCGTACCCTGGTTTAGGGTACGGATAATAAGACGAGAGAGGACCAACATACTTACTCAGAGGTAATGAGGACATGGTAAGTACGGAGGTTTTACCGTGGAGTCTTCCTACTCTGAGGTAATGAGGACATGGCAGGGGCGGACTCAGCGAAGAATATTTGTGGACCTATTATCCTTGGCGTACTCCGGTTGTGGGTATAGATAATAAGTCAAAAAGGAATCATCATACTTACTCAGAGGTAATGAGGACATGGCAAGCATGAAGGTTTCTTCGACGGAGCCTTCCCATTCAGAGATAATGAGGACATGACAGGAGTGGGCTCAATGAAGAAGGGTACATAGAACGACTCAAAGGTAATGAGGACATAGAAGTTCTATGTAAGGGGGTGATTTGCTTTTGGCGGAAGTGAAACGACTCAGAGGTAATGAGGACATGGCCGCTTTAGAAATTTGTGGATCGGTTACCCTTTTTGTGCACTAGGAGTGCGGGTAGTGGATCATGAGGGAGGATCTCTTCCATGAAGAAAGTTCAGAGGTATGGTCATACATGACTTACTATCTGAAAGAGTGACCGGAAAGTGAGTTCAGAGGCACCTGCGGGTACATAACTCGATAGTCTGGAATGTTGTGAAAATGAGTTCAGCGGCACCAGCGGGTACATGACTCGATAATCTGGAATATTATAGAAATGAGTTCAGCGGCACCAGCGGGCACATGACTCGATGATCTGGAATGTTATGGGTGTGAGTTCAGCGGCACCAGCGGGTACATGACTCGATGATCTGGAAAATGTCGTTTAAACATAATATTTTTTCAGGAACTTGTCGTTGACGGGCAACATGAGCAAGTCTCCATTTTGTTTTGCGAGGCGATAAGCACCGTTGGAGAATACAGCCTCGATGATAAAGGGACCTTCCCATTTTGGCTGGAACTTGCCGGTAGTCTTGTGAGTCATAACCATCGGCCTCCGGACTGCCAGAACGAGATTGTCCACTTGGAATGTTCTGATTTTAACCTTTTTGTTGAAGGCTCCAGAGATGCGTGCCTGGTATAGCTCGATCCTCTGCTGAACTAGGAGGCGCTTTTTATCTAAGGCCTCTAACTCTTGTAGTCGGCGTCGGTAGTTATCATCCGTCGTCAATTGATAAGTGAGGGTGACGCAGAGTGAGGGTATTTGAGTCTCCAATGGGAGAACTGCCTCGCTCCCGTACACCAGGGAGAATGGTGTGTTCCCTGTGGCCGTTCGAATTATGGTACGGTATGCCTACAAGCATTCACCAAGCTTCTCGTTCCAGTCGTGTTTATTGGACGACACGAACTTCTTGAGTAATTTGATGATGGTTTTATTGAATGCTTCTGCCAACCCATTCGCTGCTGGATTGTATGGCATCGAAGCAATGTTCTGGATGCGATACTTGTCGCAGAACTGATAGAAGGTGTGGCTTGTAAACTGCGGACCATTATCGTGGATGATCCTCCGGGGCAGTCCAAAGCGATAGATGACGTGATGCTTAAGGAAGCTGATCACGTTTGAAGTTTTTACTTCTGCAAGCGGGACAGCTTCCGCCCATTTGTAGAAGTAATCCGTGATGGTGAGTATGAAGCGATGTCCTCGGGAGGAAGGTAGAGTGATTGGACCAATGATATCCATCCCCCATGCTTCGAATGGCCAGGACGCCACTGTTGGATGTAGAAATTCGGATGGTTGGTGGATGAAGTCCACGTGGACTTGGCAGGCTTTGCACTTTCTCGCATAGTCTATCGCATCTGCCACCATCGTGGGCCAATAGTAGCCCATTCGGCAAAGACGGTCTTGCAATTTAGAGCCAGGCTGATGGGCCCCGCAGACACCGTCATGAGCTTCTCGTACGGCTTCTTTGGCTTCCGCGTTTGACAGACACCGAAGCAATAATCCATCGTAGGATCGGCAATACAGCATCTTTGTCTCTGTGTTATAGAACAATCTGAGAGAATGCCGTCTGATGGAGGTAGCTTCCTTTGGGTTCTCGGGCAGGATATCGTAGATGATAAAGTCAATGAATGGTTGTCTCCAATCTGGGGCATCGTCGATCGTCTGGGCGGAATAACTTGCCATGAATTGAACGTTGTTCTTGGGGCAGACCAGTTCGTGGCCTATCACGTCCACCGATTGATGAGTATGATTTGGCACTGCTAGGGAAGCGGCCAGACCTGCTAAGGCATCGGCTTCGATATTTCTGAGTCTGGAAACATGCTCGATGAAGAACCCCTCGAACAACGAGATGATGTCAATCGCTTTTTGGTGATAGGGGATCATGTCTTCGTGACGGACTTCGTATGAGCCCCGGATCTGATTGACGATTAACTGAGAATCGTCGTATGCTTCAAGATATTCTACCCCCAGCTCTCTCGTAAGTTGGAGGCCAATGACCAAAGCGTTGTACTCGACCACATTGTTAGAGCAGGGTTCTGTGAGAGAGTAAGCGCGGTTAATAACCAATCCGGAAGGGGAGACCAACACCAGCCCGACTCCGACGACGATGTTGTCCTTGGGTCCAGTTCTCGAAGCATCGTCGAAGAACATTCGCCATATATCATCGTGTTCGGAATGATGTATGCTTTTCGTCGTTAGGAGACATCTTGATTTGGTTGTACCCCGAGAAGACATCTTGACACGTGTCATCAATTTGCTTATTTGCAAATGATCTGATTTGATCTCAATATTTCGTTGAGATTTGTTGAGAGATTTTGATCAATCTGATGATACGTGCCCTGCTATCATGCCACGTGTCATAATAGCAAAAATCTGAACAGGCTGCCTAAGAGTGGCCTCCCTTGAACATTTGGGCCGCATGGTAGTGATTTGAGCCGCATGAGTATGAGTGAACCGCATGGAGATAGTCTTTGCGAGCCGCATGGGGATGGTCTTCATGTGCCGCATGGGGCTAGTCTTCGTGAGCCGCATGGAGCTAGTCTTCGTGAGCCGTATGGGGCTGGTCTTCGTGAGCCGCATGGAGCTAGTCTTCGTGAGCCGCATGGAGCTAGTCTTCGTGAGCCGCATGGGGCTGGTCTTCATGAGCCGCATGGGGGAGTCTCCGCTTGGGCCGCATATAATATTTGTCCACGTGTCAAGGCCGCATGATAGTTTTTGACTCTCGGGGAATCGTGTCAGAGATTTTCTTTGCTTTCCAAGGAGTCCGTCATTATGAGGGAGTCATAATGATATCTTTGTGTCAGAACTGTCACCTCATCCAAGCTGTCAGCCGTCAATGCCTTTAATACGGTAAAGGACAAACGAAAAAGCTGTTTACAGGCCACGTGGCTCTTCTTTGAGCCGCATAGGACTTTTTTGAGCAACATAGATCCTTGATCCGCATGGATTCTTGAGCCGCATGAATTTTCTGAGCCGTATGGGGCTTTCTAGCCGCATGGATCTTTCTTTATTATTTTCCATGCTTCTACATATGTATGTGTGTTTTGCAAGGGAATGGCACCTTGCTATTAATAAGAGTGGGGGGCCTCATTAGGGTTTGCAATGATTGCCCATTCTTAAAAGTCGGCGGCTAAGGATTACTGGATCTGGGCCGTTCATCTTGAATATACGAGATTTGAGCAATAAATATGATTGCATCAAATCTTTTATGGGTAATTAATGATGATTGACATAAATTCTCCTGATTTGTCATGCCAACCTCGGAATTCTCGACACGTGTTATTAATTTGCTTGATTGCAAATGATCTGATTTGATCTCAATATTTTATTGGGATTTATTGAGAGATTTTGATCAATTTGATGCCATGTGCCCTGCTATCATGCCACGTGTCTTAACCGCAAGCCACTGCAGAGATCTGAGCCGCCGGAAGGTTGCTCCTCATTGCGACGCATAAGGCTAGCCACGTGTCAAGGCTGCTTGAGAGTGGCCCCCCTGAACATTTGGACCGCATGGTAATGATCTGAGCCGCATGAGTGTTGGTGACCGCATGATGGGTGCCTTCTTCGTGAACCGCATGAAGATAGTCTTCGTGAGCCACATGAAGATAGTCTTCGTGAGCCGTATGGGGCTAGTCTTCATGAGCCGCATGGGGATAGTCTTCATGAGCCGCATGGGGCTAGTCTTCGTGAGCCGTATGGGACAGCTTCGGCCGGAGCCGCATGGGGTGGTCTCTACTTGAGCCGCATGCGACTGTCCACGTGTCAAGGCCGTATGTCAATTTTTAGATCTCGGGGGATCGTGTCAGAGATTTCCTTCGTTTCCCTAGGGGCCTGCCATTATGACGGAGTCATAATTGTATTTTTGTGTTAGGGCTGCCATGTGTCAGAGCTGTCAGCCGTCAAGGCATTTAATGCAGTAAAGGACAAATGGAAGAGTTGTTTGCAGGCCACGTGGCTCCTCTCCGAGCCGCATAGAACTGGTTTGAGCCGTATAGACGCTCGAGCCGCATGAATATTTTGAGCCGTATGAACTCTCTGAGCCGCATGGGGTTCTCTGGCCACATGGATCTTTCTTTATTCTTTTTCATGCTTCTACAATCAGCCGTCTATCAAGGCCTGGACTAACTACATCTTCTCAAGGCTTCCCTCAGTACTAGGGCAGGCCTATTCTACCATGCGTCGGGAGTATAATGCTGACAAAGTGGACGATATGATGGCCGAGGCTAGGGTGTCGGTTCCGTTAGTGGATGCCGAGGGGAAGCCTACTTCCGAAGTCCATAATTTTTTCTGTCAAAATTTGATTGCCCTGAGCCATAAAGCCAGCTTAGCCGCTTTTCTGATAACCTGGATGCGAAAGACCGTAGTTCTAGGAGGCTCGGGACCTATTGATCAGATTAGTCAGGATCTGATCTTGCCTTCCGTAAAGCTTGCCTTCAGACATTCCTTGGCCTTGCTGCCGACCATGGTATGTGACATCCTGTACAGCTTGCTGGAATTATCCCAAAGAATAATCTATTATGGAGGAAGGGATGGAGATTTCCCCTCGATCGGGCTTCCCTACCATTACCTGATGGCTTGGTTAGCTTTGTACCGCCCTGGTTTGATAGCTCCCAATACCCTTTAGGGTACGCGGCAGGGGATGCGACCGTGCGTAATTATGAAGCTACGCAGTGGGCCAATCAGGACGTTTTTACCCGTAGATGGATGCTGGACCGTTTGAGAGAATATGCCATCCGTGTGGTTTCGCCTTCGTATAATGGCTATTTGGCGAACGAGGTGCTGGTGGATGCGAATCTAACTCTCGGAGCGTTCCGTTGGCTCCCGTCTATCCACCCCTCTCATCTGGTGTATCGCAACCAAGGCCGGGTATATCTGGAGCCTTACCATCCAAGCCGCTTCGTACGACAGTTTGGCTATAGTCAAACTATGACGGGCAATCCAAGTTCCTGTCTTGGTTCTGAAGGAAGTCTCCTGGATGGTGCCCGAGCTTGGGGTTATTTCAGTGACGATCATACTGGCGCTGGGTTTACCGTCCCTTCAATGCGTGGGGAGACGGATCTGTTGTATTCGGCCTCAAAATTTTTCTGTGTTGCGAACAATTTCTCTCTGGAATATGACCGATAAAGGAGCTTACTCGAGGGGACGAAGTTTGCGGTACCTCGATCGTCTTCGCAGCGTCCTCAGAGGCTCGCCTCCTCGGAGAGTAGAACTACTAGTGGTTCCAGCTTGTCACGTGAAGGGAGGGAAGAGGAGATGCTTTTGAGCGACCCTCGAAAGCATCCGGCTTCTCCCGGGGCGAGCTCTACTCCTTTTAAGAAGGCCAGTGTGACTTTTGTACCTTCGCGGGGCGCATCGTCCCGTCCGCCTTCTTTGGAGCCAAATGCCCCTTTTGTTGGGTCTTTTTCGAGGGTAAGTCCCCATGTTTTTTCTCACTTTAAGGTTTTTTGTTTGCTTTTTTATGTCTCATCATCGTTTGCTTCATGTGGGCGACGCCCTCGTGGTCAGACAGGCTTAGGGAGCTTTCCAAAGAGCCTACGCCTGATGTTTTCCGAGCTATCGAGACTGGATGGGGGACTGTGCCTGTTGTTAGTTCTAACTCAGGGGACGCCCCACCTCCTGCTTCTTTTGAGTACGAGACTCGGGGTCTATTGGAGTCGTCGACTTCATCCCCGAAAGTCCCTGTTGTTGGGCCGACTGGGGATGAGGCTGCAAGGTTTCCTACCATCCCTGTGGGGCCAATAGGAGGGAAGGTAAGTGCAGGGGCCAGAGCTTTCACCCTGGATCCTGTCGTCGTACCCCCTTATCCTTCGGAAGGTGATCCTATTGTGCGAACGGAGAAGATATTATCCGGACCTACCGTCGAGAGGCCAACTATTGGAAGATTTGTTGAGGAAGTTATCCTCGAAGTCGCAGAGGCAGCTATTGAAAGATTGGCTGATCGGGTGCTTGGGGAGACGTCAAAGGGGGCATCGGCAAAATCGGCCGATGTGGCTGCCGATGAACAAACGACTGAAGTCGCCGGCGGGGTGGTTGATGCTGCCATTATTGATGAACCTGCCGATGCCATTGTAGCGGAGTTGGTCGAGGACACGGCAGACGAACCAGCTGCTGGAACCTTGGCCGATGAGATAACTACAAAGCCGGTTCCGGCTATAGGAATAGTTGGGGAGCCGGTCGTGATTCCTATGCCATCGGATATCCTACCGACGGCTCCTTTTATTCCGATATTAGTATCTGGATGAAGTTCTGCGACTGCCGCTGTCCCGACTTCTCCCATCACCTTAACGGGTTTAGCAGATAACAAACATTATTTAGACCTTCTCCTGGGTACTATCCGTTATGCTCTGTCGCATGGGTTGGAGGGCATCTTACAGCATAATGAATCGCTAAAGCTTGCCCACTTTATTGTTGATGGTCAGCTGCTGCTTTTGCACAGCTATCCTGAATATAAGGCCAAGGCAGATGTAATAGCCAACCTGATGGCTGAATCCGAAGTCGTTGTCTTGGAACTGCAGAATCTCAAAGACAATATCCCTACTCTGGTTGCTGAAGAGTTAGAGAAAATTGCTTCTGAAGTGTCCCAGTATGAACAGCTGCACCAGGATTTGTGGGCCCATCTCACGAAAATCGAAGCTGCACTCAAGAAAGTGACTGATGCTGATGAGGCTCGGGCTCGTCATCGCGTAGACGCAGAGGAGCGATGCAAGGACCTCCAAGGACAGATTCAGAGATTGGAGGAGGCTCTGGCCGTCGTTGAGGATGATCTAAAGAAGTTAGAGGACCATAAATAAGTCCTTCGCCAACATTCAAACACTCTAATTCAGGAGAGAAAGGATATCGGAGCCCATCAGACAGAGTTGGCCCTTGTACGTCAAGCTTTGTCCTTTGTCGAAGATGAAGCTGCTATGCATCAGGAGGCTAAGAGGAGGGCCCAAGCATTAGTTGGGCAGCAAAGGGCTCATTTCAGGAGCCGGTTGGAAGTGCTAAAGAATCGATCTTCCCATCTTTGACTTCTTGCTTCTTCTTGTCTCTCAGTTTATGAGAGACTATATATATATATATATATA